>CATKHJ010403039.1:0-11570 GCA_949750685.1 Vernicia montana | reverse complement strand
GTGCTATCATCATATCAATGAACAATAGATCAAAGGTCTCAATAGATGGTTCAATTATCGGGTTCATGAATATATATGTATATCAATGACCAATAGACCGAAGGTCTCAATTAAGTGTTTCAATGCATTGGTTTCATGAATAGACATCAATGAAACAAGAATTCAATCAAGTAATCCAAAGGATTCAAAGAATGTATGGTTATACAAAGAATTGACGCCCATAACATATTGACTATCATGTACTCACCTTAGGACTCATTTGCTCATAATCAACACAAATAGAAACGATGATCGCTCTATTCCTCTTGTTCCTTGTCTTTGGGTTCTACACGAACCATTCCAATAAACCACAATTAGATCATCATTTCCTAACTTAACTATAGAACCATAGAGGATTCTAATCCCCATACTTCTAGTTCTACACTTAGAATACAATTGTACATTACACACATTTCAATCATCAATAACCGATTCAAGAATTGATTCACATACTTTCGTTATTAGGTCGATTAGACCTTGAACTAGTGTCCATTTCATTTCAATTACAATCCACATTGATCATGCATGACCATTGGTATGCCTAGGATTAAGATTAAAGCATAAAAGAAAAGAGAAAAATAAATAAAAGCTCCAATTGGTATGCCTAGAGGGTACGCCCGTACCCTCTGGCCGTACCTTAAAAAAAATCAGGCAGTAGCAAAGGTACGCCCAAGGGTACGGGTGTACCCTTGCCCGTACCATGCTACTGCCATTCAGAATGAATGGTACGCCCAAGGGTACGGGCGTACCCTTCATTCTGATTTGGTTTTCCCGTGAAAACCTTCAATTTTCTTACAAGAACTCACAATCCTTTGATGTTCAAGGTAAAACCACAATCAATTATGCAAAATTTGCAAAGTTTAAACCCATTTTATCACTCAAAACTTAGATTAAACAAGAAGTCTTTAAGTCCCAACTTTGATTAAACTCATTTTTCACCAAAATGAGAAATTGAAACCCATTTCTTCAAAGTAAGAAAATCAAAACCCATTTTGAAAATCTACTTCCATACACTTCAATATACTCAAATCATGATCACAATCATCTTCAAGATGCACTTAATCAAAGAAAACTTTTGTTTCCTAAAACCCATTTCATCATCATCAAAAGAAGAAAGAAGAGAAGATCACCAATCACTACAAGAAATCATCTTTAAAAATGAAAAAGAAACTTAGATTTTGAATCTTTACCTTTAGATCTTCACTTTTGATGATGACTTTCTCTTGAATAATTGAAGAAAGAAGAAACTATAAAGAAATTTTTAAGAGAAAGTTAAAGAGAAGCTTGTTTTTGCTTATGAAGAAATGAGAAAAGATGATGAAACAAAATGGTTTTGTTGTCTTCCAAATGACAAATTCCTTCTTAAGTCCTCAATTCAAAATCAATTTACAAAGAAGATGACACAATTTGGCTAGGTTCAATGAACTATGCAAAACACAATTTACCAATTTCTTACAATTCTATTTTCAGCACAATAAATTACAGAAATGGTCCATATACTTTTTACTATTCATATTTCATGGCAAAAGCCAATCACCTTTTAATCACTTATCAACACTATCCATATACATATCAATCACATATACTCATTCATATACATATTCAATTCACATTTCAAATTATCAAGTATTCAATTGAATCTATACTTGCATAAAATAATTATCTTAAGGTCTAGGGTATTACATATAAATCATATTAAAAGTGTTTGCTTATGCTCATGAATGCAAAATAACAAAGTTGGCTGGCTAATGGAGGGATTATTATATATAGCCAATGGTATTGTTCTATGGTAAAATGTCGCACCCGAATCTAGCAGTATGATGGTTCTAGGGCATGGATAGGCGTAAGGCGATCGAAAACTCGTAGAACCCAAACAACAATCAATCTTGATCAACAAATATCAAGCCGAACATGCATCTAAGCAACTGTAATACCTTGAATTCAAATTATGTCAATTATTAAATTTTGGGTATTTTATTTATTAAATAAAATAAATATTCTAATTGATAAAAAATTTTAAGAAAATTTTTAAAGTATTATTTTATTTGTAAAAATGCTATTGTAATTGTTTTATTAATTGTTAGTTATTTATTGATATTTGACAAAAAAATTTAATTGATAAGAAATACCAAAATTTTTAGAAATTATTATTATTATTATCAGTATTTTATTATTATTATTATTATTCTTGTTTTATTATTAATTGTTAAAATAATTTCAACTGGAAAAAAAAAGGAGGGGATTTTTCTATTTAAGCAGCAGCTGATTGGTCCTTTCTGCGTCGAGCAGAAAAGAGAGAAAGAGAAAAGAGAGAGGAGAGAGAAAGGCAGAAGAAGGAGAGAGAAAGAGAGGCATAAAGCTTCTGCCGCCTGTTCCGTCGCCGTCCGGTGATCAGACTGCCACATGCATCGGACCAGTAGGAAGTGGAGACAAAGATGTTTCAAATGCCACTTGAACCGCCGCCATCAGCCACTGTACGGAGCCTCAATCGCCGCCGAACTGGACTCCGACCAGGAGCTTCTGAGCTTCATTTCGGTGACTTTTCGACCTGCATTCCCGATGATTTTAGTACGGTTGGATTCCTCATCTTCCTAGCTTTCATTTGATATATCATTTGCTAATTTTGGACTAACTTAATTTTTTTATCAAAATCCGGCGACGATGGGACTGCCGGAGCAGTTTTTCGATGAATCTCAGACGAGCGACAGAATCGAGTGGTATATCTAGATCTATCATTCTGAGATGAGTTCGTTGATATCCATTTCGTTAAAATTCATAACTGATATAATTTTCCGGCGAACCTCCGGTAAGAAGCGATCGATCTTTCGAATCCGTTTCAAATGATTATTCTGATTTTAGAAAGTAATAGTTTTATATGATTGAGTAATAGATCATATCAGCAATGATTTTTAATGCAAGATTTATTAAATTAATTGGTATGGATTTATAGAATCCTAAGTACATAGATCCGATAATAATTACATTGAGGATTTTATTGTAGGCTAGTGGATCATAAATTATTGAATTTTATTCAGACTGAGATGATTGGAATTGATTGGAAAAATTAGCATAAAGAGGTGAGTTATAGAATATATCAGTAAGTGGTATCCTACCATAAAATTGTTCATTGCAAATCCTATTGATTTATTTATTCTAAATGATCATATTGCTTATTGATTCTCATTGATATCATTGTAATTGATATTGACCATTGAATCCTTATTGTTCTATAAGCCACATTGATTTATTCATAATAAACCTTTATTGACATGATTTTATTAATTATTGCTTATGGGTTATTGAAAGACCACTTGGGTCTATATATTGTTATTGTTCCTACCGAGCCATTGACCGAACCATATACCATAATTGTGACAGAATGCCTATACTAATGGGGGATAAACCATTAGGTCGTGTGCACCATGACTTAACTGATAGAGTCTAATTTATCAGTGTCCTACCTAGAGAGGACTATGTACTCTAGGCGTATGCTCGACCAAGCATGCGTTAAAAAAGGGAGAAGTTACTGTCCTTATTGATTAATATTGTTCTGTCAATTTGGTGCCATTTCTTTCAGGCACATATATGTTATTGTTCTAACCCTTATTTGATATATGATATTTCTTCATACAACCCCCAGGTATTGGTATATTACATAATTCATTGAGTTGAAGGCTCACCCCTCTTCACTATTTTTTTCAGGTGCTAGAGTAAAAGAGACTAGAAATAGAGAAGACTGAGCTTTTTGTTTTCCTTTCCTCCACAAGAAGCTATCTTTGATGTAAATCTTTAAATTGCTTTATGGTGTGTTGTTATATTATTACTCTAGACACTCCGTAGTATTTGAATGGATTTAGACAGTAGATATTTTTCTATTTAATTAAGATATAATGGAATTGTATTAAAAATGGTATTGAAATTGTTATTTTATTGATCCAGGGAATTTCATTGATATTATTAGGTTCTATGGGTGTATGGTAGTCTTAAACTTACTTTTGCCCTAGGACCATCACACCATTAGAGTCGGGGTGTGACAACAACATTTATATCAATATTCATCGATCAATCACATTAGCTTTATCAATAATTCTATACAATTCCAATGATCACTACGGATCAAACCGAGCAATCTCAATTACTATCATATATACAATCATTATCAAAATATATATTCCTTAACAATTCCATATCATTACATAATCATATCTCTCTAAGTAATAACCATCATACGATTAATGTCACTATGACAATTCAAATACTACGGATGAACTATCAAAAGAATTATTAAAACTTAAACAACAATAAACACAAATCTTAACAGTAACAATAACTTGAACATCATAGCTTCTTGAAGGAGAAATAAAATCATGAAGTCCAGCCTACCCGACTTCCATCCACTTCTATACAATAACCTGAAATCCACAGACGATGTCGTGAGCCGTCAACTTAGTAAGTTTATGAAATGCATGCAAATAGGGTTTCACATGGAAGCAATGAATCGGTGTTAACAAATCAATATTGTATATACATATTCAATGGGAAGCAAAGTCTTACATTCAAAGGTTCAATATTAGCTTGGTAGTTACAATAACAATCGGTCTTTACAATTGGTTTATATTCAATAAACAATAATAGGTATCAATATTCAATGACAAATGGATTTCAATGAGAAGGCTTACCAACAATGGGGCAATAAGACTTTACGATACAAAAGATTTCAATAATCAATAACAATGGATTCAATGAGAAGGCTTATCAACAATGGAGCAACGGCGATAATGATAAATTCTATAACAATAACAAGAATTCAATTGAGAACAATGGATTTGATTAATAACAAAGAAGTCAATTGATCACAATGATTCAATTGATAACAAAGGAGTCAATTGATCACAAATGATTCAATTGATAATAAATGTGTCAATTGATCGCAAATGATTCAATTGATAACAAAGAAGTCAATTTATAACAAAGGATTTAACAACAATAACAAATAAATTAGTTCAATCGATTACAATGGATTTTTAATCAATGACTATGGATTCGATCAATAACAAAGGATTCATTGACGATAACAATGAATGCGACAAATACAATCAATAGACTTATCAACAAAGAAGTCACAAAGCTTATTGTACAAAAGATTTTAATGACGATAATAAAGAATTCAACAACAACAATAATGAATCAAACAAAGATAACAATCTAAAATGATAATAATACGATAATGATATTAAATGAATTTGATAACAATGAAGTCAATCGATGACAAACAATTCAATAATGGTAACGATCAATAATGATACCAATAGGTTCAATACCAATAACATCAGATTCGATAACGATGACAATGGTCTTGATAACAATAGCAATATCAAATCTTAGTTTCAATTAAACAATACAATCAAACAGATGAGAATATCGATACTCTCAAACAATATGGATCATTTGAAATGAAATGCACAATGAAAGCATTTAAACAAACATTTCATAACTTACCTCACTTGCCAAAATCCATCAATTACATTCCAATCAACTCAATTGCATTGTAGTTCATCCAATTCTTGGCTCACTCAAGCCTACACATAAAATCCCCAAATCAAACATTATCCATATAACATGGAACCTAAATCAAATCACTTGATATCACAAATATAACCATAGATCCATCATTCTAAAACCTTAATAACAATTATAACTCTTAACCATTAACAAAATACCCAAAATGATATCTAGGGTTCATAGCAAAATCCTTATATGAATCAATCACTTGCAAAATCACTTTTAATAGCTTCTATCTAACTCATAGAAGATGCTACAACACTATAATAACAAAGCCCATAAAGAAAATTGAAGGATTGAACACTTACCCAAAATGCTTTCTTCAATCTCAAATCCAAATCTCCATGAAGAAATCCACCTTATATCTTGTATATCCTTTGATATCTTGAGTATAAAAGACTAATCTGAGCCTAGGAAGAACATATATGGAGTTTGAAAGGGTTTGAGGGCTGAGGGAATCAAATAAATTGAAAAAAAATAGATTTCTCGCTATGTGGCTACTGTTGTCTTTTTATAGACCTCATAAAAGTCACGGTCGTGACCTCCAAAGTTACGGGCATGACTTTCACACAAAACCAAAATCCTTAAGTAGCAGCTATAAGTTAAGGGCGTTACTGTCACATCCCACTTTTGGGATGGACGGTCCTAGGGCATGGGTAAGCCTAAAGCCGCCAAAAACCCGTAGAATCCAACTAACTTTACAACTCAACTGCAGTCCAACGGAGAGCCGACTGCACCTACTATGCTACCCAGGATATAAAACCTGCAAAATCAAAATTTCACTCCCAATATTTCACCTTTATAGCTTCATCTCCACATATTTAACTAAATTCTCTCATATCATTATCAACTCGACATATAATTCATATTAAGTCATTCATTGTAATCATAATATAATGTAGATAATTTACATCACTTATATATATACATAAATATTACACACCACACTAATAATCTTACGTACCATGGATCATCTAAAACTGATATAAACAATTATATACATATCGAATATTACAAATACTTATAATATCCAACAACTTAATTTTCCACTTTTACACACAAGCTTCAAGTGAGAACGAATACTTGAGCTTTCTGAACCATTTCTAAGTTCCTGTAAAAAAAATTGGGGAGTGGGGTGAGTAAAAATCCTGTGGGTGAAAAATATGCTATCATACTTGTGGGTTAGGCACTCAAGGTTGGTCCACAAGGATAGCTCATGGTTCATAATTCAATCAACCATAATTTTTATATAAATCAAAGAAGGATTAATTAAGATTATGAACAACTAGATAGACTCAATGGCAACAACTTTTTTAATAACTTGAATAATAATTTTGTTTTAGCAGAAATCACTATCAACTAGGTGAGAGCATTTATTTTATTGCAAACTCACCAATAATTAGATATCAACTAGTGGCAGAGACTCTTTTTATGGAGCAATGACACACAACTACAACTGCGTAAGACATGACAAGTCTCACGGCTAGGAGCATTACTCTTCCTAGCTAGAGTCCGGATATTATACCTTATCCGCTAGGTACAGTGTGCACACAGTCTGATGTACCCCACATCAAAAAGGGGATTTCTGCTTTTAAATTCATGGTATTGCATAATTTTTGGCAACTCAATATTTGGTCAACTAACATTATAAATACCATAACTCAACTTAGATCATTTAGAATGTAGGAAAAATATGTATAGCAACTCAACAATAGGATTCTTGAAGAATCCGAGACCATATATAAGATTTCAAATAGGTAAACATCATGAACAACTCAAAAAGGATTCATGGTCCAACATAGAATTATATTTAAAGTGTCCAAGAATGTGAGAATTTCAACTGATCAACTGATAAATTTTCAAATTAAGATACGCATTATGAATTACGAAAACAACTTACAAGCGTAGAAGAATATTAATCACTCACCTTACTATATAGTCCTCCTTATACACTTTCTCCCTCAATTCTAGCAAATTAGATGATTTTCTTCCACTTGATAAGCTCCTCCTTGTTCCTCTACATAAAATTCATTTACACAAATAAATTCATTGGGTTTGAAGTAAAGACATTTAAGCTCTAAACTTCCATTTCCTGCATAGATAAACTCCCTGACCCAGCATATCCATTTCTGCCATATTTTGAGCTACACTACTCTAATTGAACTATTTCTTAAGGAATTGGAAATTTAACATATAAGGTAACAACATACTAAAATTTTAGTTCATTTTGAGTTGTACACAAAATTTGGTGCAATTTCCAATCCTGCCCTACATCATTGTCATGGGCAGACTGAGCTATCTTTTATGTTTTTACTGTAACTTCCTATTACCTTCGCCAAATGCTATAATTATTTCACTAAATTAAAATATAAATCCTAATGATAATTTCATATGTTTTGGACTTGACCCATTTCTATCTTTAGGTCCCTCAAAATTGTGTCTCAAATTCTATATTCTAATCAGCCCTACATACAGGGATAATCCTGTTGCAGCCTCAATAACTCCCAACATACTTAGAATCTACTTAAAAAATTTTACCAGAATTATTGTTACATCTCAGGATACATTTCTTCAGTTTTGTAATTCAGGTCTTAAGGTCATTGAAATTTCTTCTCAATTTCAGGATTCTCAATGACCCTACCTGCAGAGACAGTCCTATTGCAACCTCAATAACTCAAAATATACTACAGATTTTACCAAGCCCTTTTTCTAAATTCTACTTAACTCTCCTACCTACAACTCTCTAGTTTTGACCATGATCAATTTTAGAGCCCAAGATCCTTGAATGGGAGTCTCAAATTCCAGCAGTTACACCTCTCTCCAACAGCCTTCTCTTTACAAAACCCTAACTCTCCTCCAACTACCTCTTCATTTCCATCACCTTACCTCCTATTTTCTCCACCAAATCAGCTCTATACAACCTTCCTTCACCTATTCAAGCTCCAAAAATACAACTTCCTCATACTATCTCATAGAACCCAAACATTCATACAAGAAAAGGAAAAGAAATCTTCAAGAAATTATAAGCTAACTACTTAGAAACATTAAACAATCAAGTTTAATACTTGCTCTTACCTTGTTTAATTTTCTTTTTCTTTTTCCCCTTAAATGTGTGGCCTCCCCTCTCACTCTTCCTCTTCTTGTTCTTTTCTTTAGCTTAAGTGGTTTTAGAGATAGAAAGATAATTAAAAATGGTAAGTAACTTATGCTTATCTTATATGAATATATTTTTCTTTTCTTTTTCTTTTTATTTTCTAGCTTAATTCATCAAATATATTAGCCATCCATCACTTCCTCTCTTCTCCAAATTTCCAGCAGCCCCTCTTCTATTTTCTAATTTTTTTAATTAATTAACCAATAGTCCAACCTAATGATGATATATTTGCCATTAATCACAAAATTGTCATTTTCTAAACTTTATTTACTTTAATTTCCATAATTATTGTCTATTAATATTTTTAATATAATTTTTAGGATTCTAAGGCTATAATTAATTATTCTTTCATCAAATTTTTCTTAGTCAAAATCTGAAAAAAATCTCAGAGTTGAAGTCCATCGGTTTTGCACTTAGCGCACCGATTTCACTAAAACATTTTCTATGCTCATTTCCAATTTAGTTCTTGAGTTTCATTGCTTCTAATACCCTCATATTTGCCTAATTTCTCCAAATAAAATATAAAAATCTTTTTCGAGGTTAGAATTTGCCGACTCACTCTTTATGCCTCGATTCCAAACCTGTAGTCTTTTTAGAGTTTTGTTCCCTAATTTTCCATTTCTCCTCTTACATTCTCTCCATTTTACTTGGTCTTATACTAAATTTATTTCCTCTGATTATTTCCTAAGATCTTTAGCCTTACATTACACATTCAGGAACTCGATTTCAAAACCAATACCCATTCTGTATTATAATTTTCACAGTCGTCATCTATACTCTTTTGCTCCTAATCCGATCACTTTCCTTCAACCTCGACATTCACAATGGACTCAGGGTTGGGGTGTTACAGTTACCTTCAAAGTCACGATCGTGACTTTTACACAGAAGCCAAAACCTTTTTGTTCTCTTATCCAATCTTACCAAACTCATACCCAAACATCTAAACAATCTTCAATACACAATACACAACCAAAATGCATCTCAAAGCTTCAATCCATCACAAACAACACATCCATGGTTCAATCATTAACAATGGAACTCAAAACAATCAATAGAGTTCTCAAATCTTTATCATTAACATCTATCTGGCTAAATTGCACTCTTTGTCCCTGAACTTATACCCTTGTTTCACCGTTGTCCCTACACTTCGATTTGCAACAATAAAATACCCAAACTTTTATTTCGTCACAACAGTTGTCCCTGACCTAATTTTCCAACCTTTCGTTCGCCGGAAAGCCTACGTGTAGGGATGAGCATTTGGTCGATTCGGTTCAAAATCAAACTGAATTGAAATAACTGAAATTAAGTTTTGAGAAAATAGAACCGAACCGAATTTATAGTGAAAACCAATCCGAATCGAAAAAATTTGGTTCGGTTCATTTTTTGGTTTGACTTTTTTTTTCTTTTTATTATAATAAACTATATATATATATTTATTAATAATATATTATATATATATTAAAATTATTATATATAATATAATATATTGTATATATATATATTAAAATTTCTGTCAGTTCGGTTTAAATCAATTTTTTTTTGATAAAAATCGAACCGAACCAAAATTTAATTCGGTTTACTATTTTAAAAACCGAACCACTCAAAAAACTAAATCGAATCAGTCGGTTCAGTTTTGCTCACCCCTACCTATGTGGCTTCCTAGTCAGCTTTTTTAACCTTATTTTACTCTTCCCAAAATGCCACGTCAGACTCCTTGGAAACCCACACCTATTCCTCACCCGCCAAACGGCCTTCTTTCTTCTATCTTTCTCTCTCTCTCCATGTTTATTAAGTGTTACCAAAAATTAATTCCTAAATCGGTTTCTAATCTTCTTCTTCTTCTTCTGTAAAATCTTCATCTTCTTTCTAATTCTCAATTGAATAAAAAAAAAATCATCTAGAGAGTAGAAAGGAAGAAGGCAAAACTAAAGCAGTCTCTTCCTCTTTTATAAGAAAGAGGAAAACTTGTCAGTGTATTTGGGAGAGGTTGTTGGCAGGAATAACTCCCTCCATTATTTGAGAGAGGTTAAAAAAAATTAGGGTATTTGGGAGTGGTTTAAGACAAAGTCTTAATTTATTCTGAAGGTTGTGTGGAGTTAGTATTGGTAAAGAGGACTTGTGGACCATTTATGAAGATGCACCATCCAGGTAAGCATAATAAAACAATTTTATCATTTTTCACCATTGTTATACTTTTTTATCTAATATAAAGAACCTTGTCAGTGTTATGGTCCCAAGCACTATGTATTGCATGTGGACCATCACTTTAGGGTATAAATATATGAAATATTTGAACTTTTAATTTTTTTGGAGGGCTAAATTGCAAATCCTGAGGGTTATTTCACCTTGTGTGTGCATTTCTCTGATGAGATTGGGGAGTATGGTTACTTTGAGAGTGAGGTGTATAATTTTTATTTTCAGCATATGGATAGGATATCAATGGTGTCATTAGATAAGTTATTTATGGATAATTTAGAGCTTGATTGGGAGGAAACCTCTAATATTATGCAATATTACTATAAAAGGCATGACTGGGAGTTCAAAGTGTCACGACCCGCCTCTCGAGCCGCGACGGTCCTAGGGTATAGGAAGACTTAAGGTCACCTAAACCCGTAGAACACCTTAATACCTTAATTAACTTTCATTAATTACCAGTTATCATTACCCCAGAATCGAAACCATAAACTTCCCTTATATAAATCCCATGCCTTAAAAACATTTGTGATCAGTTATTGGTACTGAAAATATTTTCCATCCTTTTTCCTTTTGAACTCCATTTTCCATTTAAACCCCATTGCAGCTTAAATATAATTAA
>CATKHJ010402937.1:0-11067 GCA_949750685.1 Vernicia montana | reverse complement strand
ATATAGGTTTAGAGTTTAAAGTGTTAAATTGACTATGTAAGTATAAGAGGTAAAGATATGCTTAATATAGTTAAGAATTATGTTTGTATATATATATAAGATGTTAATTATCTATTCATGAATGAGTATATGCTATGATTGCATAATTAAGCATGAAAGATTCTATGGTACGATCGAATGAAGTGAGGATATAAGATTGAGTAATTGAAATGTATATTTTATGCAGGTTGTGATCTTGGGCAAGTTATGAGTTATGGATATGTTAAATGTTAAGTTGTCATGCTGTCAAATTTTAGTTGAATGTTGAAGTTCATGGGTTCTATGGGTGTTTGGTGCCCTTACGGTTACCCATGCCCTAAGACTATCGCAACTCTGAAGATGGGTCGTGACACTAAAATTCTTTCATTACAAAATCCCAATCTTAGCTAGAGTTATGGTTTGTTAAACTCTAATATGCTTCGATCATATGTCTATATCTCGATTCTAATTCTTGATAAATTGATTCCTACTAGAAACCCTTTCTAGTGAATATTTAAAGAAAGAATAGGACTACAAAAGAAATGGCTAGAACAATATAGAATGAAAGAAATCTACCTAAGTGCTTCTGGGCAGAGGCTACTAATATAGCCTTTTATATCCTGAACATAGTGCTAACAAGACCTATCCTAGGAAAAACCTCTTATGAGTTATGGAAATGTAGGAAGACCAATTTGTCATACTTTCATGCCTTTGGATGCAAATGTTTAATATTGAATAACAAAAAAGACTATCTTAGAAAGTTCAATTCAAAATCAGATGAAGGAGTCTTTCTTGGTTACTCAACTAACAGTAAGGCATATAGAGTATTCAACGAAAGAACACTTCTTGTAGAGGAATCTATGCACGCTATATTTGTTGAATCTAACCTTAATATGTAAAAAAAGATAAAATTGATGCATCAGATGAGGAAGTCAACATAAAAGATAAAGCAGATGAGACAGTGTAGAAGACATTGACGAAAGAGAATGACAAGATCAGCACTACGAAATCTCCATGGTAATATAGCTTTTGTCTCTCAAATTGAACCTAAATCATATGAAAAAGCCTAGTTAGATGAGAACTATATTCTAGCAATACAAGAGGAATTGAATCAGTTTGAGAGAAATAAGGTATGGAGATTAGTGCCTAGACCCAAACATCAAAGTGTAATCGACACAAAATGGGTATTCAGAAATAAACTAGATGAGCAAGGTAATGTAATTAGAAACAAGGCAAGACTAATTGCCCAAGGCTATAACCAAGAGGAAGGAATCGATTTTAACGAGACCTTTGCTCATGTTACTAGACTTAAAGCAATTAGAATGTTGTGTGCATTTGCATGTTTCAAAGATTTTATCCTTTATCAAATGGATGTCAAGAGTGTTTTCCTAAATGGTTTTCTAAATAAAGAAGTCTATGTTGGAAAACCATGAGTTTCCTGATCATGTTTTTAAACTTACAAAAGCTCTTTATAGTTCAAAACATGCTCCTAGAGCTTGGTATGAAAGATTAAGTAAGTTTTTATAAGGAAAAGGTTTTTCTAGAGGGAAAGTAGATACCACTCTTTTAATAAAAAACCATGCTTATGACATTTTAATTATACAAATTTATGTAGATGACATTATTTTGGGGTCTACTAATGCCTTGCTGTGTGAGAATCTTGCTAAGGATATGCAGGGCAAATTCGAGATGAGCCTCATGGGTGAGCTAAATTTCTTCCTTGGATTGGAAATTAAAAAAGCTAAAGGTGGTATCTTCATCTGCCAGTCCAAGTACACTAGGGAACTAATAAAAAAGTTCAAATTCAGCAACCTAAAGAGTATGGGAACCCTAATGAGTCCATCAACCAAAATGGAAAAGGATGAGAAAGGAAAACAAGTTGACCTAAAATTATACAGAGGAATGATTGGATCACCACTGTATCTGATAGCAAATAGGCTAGACATCCAATTTAGCGTGTGCTTATGTGTAAGATTTCAGTCATGTCCTAAGGAATCTCATCTAATAGTTCTGAAGAGAATCTTCAAATATCTAATTAGGACAGTTGACTTGGGTTTATAGTATCCAAAGTGCAATTCATTTAAGCTAGTCGACTACAGTGATGCTGATTCTGCTGGAAGCAGAATAGATAGAAAAAGCACTTTTGGAACATGCCAATTCTTGGGATACTCATTAGTCTCCTAGTTTAGCAAAAAGCATTCATCCGTAGCCTTATCTACTATAGAAGAAGCATATGTCTCAGCTGGAAGCTGCGTTGCACAAATTATGTAGATGACGCAACAGTTAGAAGACTATGGGTTACAATTTGTCCATATCCCAATAGAATGTGACAATACTAGTGCAATCAACTTAACAAAGAATCATGTCCAACACTTTATAACTAAGCACATTGAAATTAGATACCACTTTATCAAAGACCATGTGCAAAATGGGGATATAGAATTGGAATTTATGTCTTTTGATCAATAGTTAGTAGATATTCTTACAAAACCTCTCAATGTAGACAATTTTTGTATGATTATAAGAAGTCTAGGTATAAGCAAACCACATTCTTAATGCTATGCATACATAATATTTGTTTTGTACATATCATTCACTTTAATTTTGTGCATATTAGGCATGTTGTTCATAAGACTTAACTATGGTGTTGACCTATTATGTGTTTTGATTTACAAAACTTAGTAAAATTGATGAAAACACTCTTGATATATTCATATTATACTTATATATTCATCAAGAATTGTTTAACAGATCAAAGCATGAAAAAAGCTATTTCAAGGTATGAACACACGTTCATGTATGTGCAAAGAAGAACAAATCACACAGAGAGCTTTTGAACGCACGTTCATGCATGTGCACAAGAAGAACAAATCACACATATAGCTTTTGAACGAGCCTTCAAAGTTCTGAACGCACGTTCATGAACTTGAACGCACGTTCAAATAGATGAACGCACATTCATCATGGAAAGTTCACAAACTTCAAATTACACAGAGAGCTTTTGAACGAGCCTTCAAACTTTTGCACCGACGGTTCAAGAAGCTTGAACGCACGTTCAAGTTGCGCAGATCATAAAAAAAAAATAGTCGTTGAAAGTTAGAGGGAAGATCAAAAAAGTCAAATCAGAGCAAATTTCTTTTGGATCCGTGCCCAATAGTCATATTTAAACATTCCTATAAATACAAGAAGGTTCAAAAGAAGATTAGAACATTTGCCAAGTGAAAATCAATTGTTATTCATATTAAAGAGCTTTCTTGATCATTATACTCTATTTTTGAACACCAACACAATTTTGTTCTTATTCTTGTGTGTTCTTAAATCAAAGCTAGTGTATTTAATTGTAATCATTTTTCTAGCTTGTATCATAGCCTTGTGAGACTCTAAACACAAAAATTATTGTATCTTGAGTGATTTGGGTGAAATCCTGTGAAATCTATTGTAAAGGGCGAAATCCTGAAGAACTAAGCTTGTAAAGATTTGGGTGTAATCCCGGTTGATTAGTTGAACCCCAAATTGGTTTAATTTGAGAGAAGTGGACGTAGGAGAGTAAATTGTGCTCCAAACCACTATATATCTTGGCTAAGCTTTCTCTAACTCTATTTTCTTTTGATATTTAAATTAAAATTGTAACATATTGCATATAGGTTGTTATTTGCATTAGAATATTTAATAATCCTATTCACCCTCCCTCTAGGATTACCATACTTGGGACAACAGTATGAACTTTCTGCATATCCACGGTTCCTTCTTCCACTTTCTCACGAACGAAGTGGTACTGGACTCGAATGTGCTTCGTCTTTGAATGAAAAGCTGGATTCCTTGCCAGATGCAAGGCACTCTGACTGTCACAAAACAGAAAAATCTTTTCCTGTTTGTGCCCGAGTTCTTCCATTATCATTTTCAACTGTTGCCCAAGATGAACCAAGAAGGGGGGTTGAATTGGTGGATAATTAAAAAATTAATTGAACAAGAAAGAAAAAAAAACGTTTTCATGATTCAAATTTTTACTTAATTGCATCAATCAAAGATTACCTACTAACAACAACAATAGTAAACAAATTTATTAGTAATAATAATATTTTGCATCATCAAAATCACATATGAAACCTTGGAGTCAACAAATAGTAATTAAAGTTGAAGTTGCATAATTTTAGTGTGAAAATTTCACCAAATATAATATTTTAGGTTAGAAATGAAAATAATAATGAAGTACTAAAACTATAAATACTTGTAAGGAAAAAAAAAAAAAAAGGAATACTTAGTAAAAAAAAAAAAACAAAAGAAAAAAGAAAATTTTAGGACATTGATGTGTGTTATCCTTAAAAAAAAAAACAAAAAATTAGTAAGAGTTTTTTAAATTAAAATGTCTAAATTATTAATATATTTTTTTTAATTATAAAATGTGTAATAAATTATCAAGGATAAATATTAGTTATTTTAAAAACTCAAGAAACAGAGCAGCAATCACAACAGTTTATTTGGATCAATTATTTCTTAAGTATTGAATTTACAGACATTTCAAGCAATTCGAGTATGGAAATTTCTCTGCTAACCCAATTTTCATATCGATAATCTCTGCAAAAATTGATCTGATTTTTGTTTATTTTCTTGAATTATTTGGATATAATCTATCTGATTTATATAGATAGATTTATTTGGGGTGTTAAAAAAAGTACCAAGAAATGGAGAAGAGTTTCACCGCTGAAGATCTGTCTACTATTGGAGGAATCGCTACCGTTTCGCTTCTTCATTCATTCATTCCTACGCATTGGCTTCCTTTCTCCATTGTTGGCCGTGCCCAGAAATGGACTCTCTCTAGAACCCTCTTCGTTAGTATGTGTTTACCTTTTCTTTCTCTCTCTCTCTCTCTCTTTTTTATTATTATTTGTGTACGTTTTCTATTCAGATCTGGCTCAAAATGACTAAATTTATACTGGGTTTTATAGAATTTTGAAATTAAGTGTGATTTGAATCTTCTTTTCTACTGCATGGTTGTGTTTTGGAGTTAATAGTTTGCAATTAATAGTGGGAAATTTGTTTTTGAGTAATTTTAATTCAATGCTCCTTGTAATGGGTTCAGTTGGTTTTCCCTGTTTTGTTTGAATTTGATGGGTATTTCAGTATTCATTTTAGGGATTTGTTGTGGTAACATGAGTGTTATTAGTATCAAACTTTGTTAAGATTCAAGTGTAACCACTGTAAGGTAATTTTGGATGTTCTGTGGCGGGTCTATAAGAATCTAAGAAACTTGTTTCACTATGAGCCAGTATTTTGTGCTTTGGTTAGTCTTGAAAAGCACTTCCCTATTATACTCCAGTTCTTTGATATGTATATTCTAGTTTTGTTCTAGAGTCTGGCATGGCACGTTATTTGATCAGCTTGACTCTGTAAATATGTTTCTATATATCCTCATAGTAGGTATAAGGAATATAAAATTACTCTGTCAATGAGAATGGATTTCGTGTGGGATGTTTTATTTTGTTAAGTTGATTGATGAGCTTGATACCCAAATACCCAATTTCAAATTGATGCTTCCAGTTGTGACTATAGGCAGATGATCTTGGTTTGAGTTCATTCATTTCTGATCGGATTGACTAATCTGGATAATCTGACCTAATGTGACTTAAGCATACTACTAGATCATAATTTTGCTTATGGATTAAGTTCATCAAACATTCTGCATACTATTAGGTCTGTTTATGAATTGGTTCACCAGGGGGACTAGAATAGGAAGCTGAATTTTGCATTGTACATCTCAAATTTTCGTACATAAAGGGCAAAAAATACATCCTTCAAATTGTTTTTTCTTTTCTTTATGCAGCGGCATTTGGGGCAGTTTTGCATGTGATATCCACTTCACTTCTTGG
The DNA here is from genome assembly GCA_949750685.1 of Vernicia montana. Lineage (NCBI taxonomy): Eukaryota > Viridiplantae > Streptophyta > Magnoliopsida > Malpighiales > Euphorbiaceae > Vernicia > Vernicia montana. The sequence goes on along the minus strand of CATKHJ010402937.1, from coordinate 5,182 downwards.
GATAACAGCAATCACTATGGCAAACACAATTGCTGGAGAAGAAACTGTGCACAAGCTTGCATCACTTTTGCTCATAATTCTCGGTGGTAGTTATGTGTTACTTTTTCTTTCTGGAAAGGGTGGTGGACACAGTCATTCTCACAACCAACCCATGGAGAAAATGGCTGTTGCTGGGCTTGTCCTCGTACCTGCATTATCCCCTTGTGCAACTACACTTCCAGTTTTTCTTGCTGTTGGGAATTCATCCTCCATGATGGTGCTTGCTATCATAGTGCTGCTATTTAGGTATCAATAAATCCATAATTCTGAATTTTGGTAGTTACTTTTACCTATTCAATCATCCTTTTTTCTTTTTTGGAATTTTATGCTTTGAAGCATAGCCACTGTGAATTTAATTGTGGATGCTGCCTAGAAGGTTCGCCTTGATTGACCAATGAAAACATGATGAGCCAAATTTCTGTCTCTTAGTCTGTCGTGTGTGTTATTTCTCAGGTGATTTTGCTGGTTGAAAATGTCCAATTAACTGCTGTTAGAATTGTGGAGAAATGTTATAAGAGGAAAGACAATTAGTTTTCTTTTAATTTTTTTTAAACTGTATTTTTCTTTTCACTTCTGTTACTCTTTGAGGGCAAGCCTTGGTACAACATTTAGACGCTCCATTTTGGAGTTTAAATTATGGAAACAACCTTCTTGTTGTACAAGGGAAAGACTGTGTATGTCTATTCCACTCTAGAGATGGCGATGCGGGAAGCTACATTCTCCAAGACACCTTTTTTACTTTTGTTTTTCTTGGTAGGACTACAACCTAAAAATGAGTCCAGTCTATTTGAAATCAAATCCATGTGGCTTCTCGAGATTGCTCATCTTTTCTAAAAGCAAACTTGGGTATTTTAAAGTAAATCTTGTCCGGTACCACTTCGATTTGCTACTTTTCCTTTTCTTATTTTTATGAAAAACATCAAAAATCAACCCAGTGCATTTAAGATGATATCCAAGTGGCTTCTCAAGATCATGTCTCTTCTAAAAACGGAGCAAGTTATTCTAAATTTAATATAGTTAGCTGTTTTTTCTTCTGGTCAATTAGAAGGTGCTTACACTTGAATATTAGCCTGGCTGGATTTTCCACTTGACTACGCAACCTTGTTGGACTGTGCATCATGGTTTTGAATAACATCAATTTCATAATGTTTCAGCCGTGATTCATCCAATTATTAATTTAACATCTTTCAGATTTTATTAAATTCTTTTTTTTTTAACTTATATTTTATTGAATTCTTGTTTATTGTTGATTTGAGTGATTTTGTGGCTTTATAAATTCATGGCAGCGGCGGCAGCAGTTGATTGGGAATGATTCAGTCTGGTTCCCCGTCATAGTTACTGTTTCTGATTCCGTTATTTAAAAACCGTGCTCTCCATTTTGGGCCATTATATAGTTTTGACATAATGTTTTATTTGATTGACAGTACTATTACTGTGATGACCTTACTGGTGGCTCTATCATTTTATGGTGCCAGCCAGCTCAAGTTTCACTGGGTGGAACGGTACGACAAACTTCTTGTGGGTTCAGTTTTATGTTTGGTAGGAATCTTGACTCTCATTTTTCATGATCATGATCACGATGGAGATGGAGGTTTTTCTGGAGAACATTTGCATAGGAAAATCATTGTTCTTTAAGTGCTTCATTATTTTGCAGTTTGTATTTTGGTATATCTTAGTGTTTGTAGGTTATCTTCTTCACTGTCTGTTACCGTTGATTGTGCCTAAATGAGTATTGATATTGTTTTGTTAATGTACATTCTTATCCAAATAGTCTTTGGTTGGTGAGTGTCAGTACTTTCTATAGGCAGAGATCAGTCCATGGTGTCCACTTGCAACGAAGGATATTTTATCCTGGCATTCTTTTTGTTGGCAATCTTTCTGGGTGTTTGTATAACCTTATGGTTCATGATTCATTGTCATTCTAATGTACAATTGTGAAATTGAATCATCAAATTTTAGAAGAAAATTCAAGATATCAAAACCAATTTTGCTTTATTTCAGCTGATAGAAGTTGAGTGTGCAGCCAGGTTTTCTTCTGTGTTTTGTTTGTTCATTGACTCATTGACGCAATGCATGTTGGAGAGTGCTTGGCAATGGGAAGATATGTTTAATGTTACCTATTATGCAATGATTATGGGAATTGGGAGCAAAACTCTTAAAAAAAAAAAAAATGGTTTTTACACAAACACCCTAAAAAGATAAAATATTCATATATATATATATATATATATATATATTCTCAAAAATATACTTATTAAATTTTCTATTTCAAAAATGCTATATTTTTAAAGTTATATTTTAAGTATATTAAAGGTATATTATAAATATATTATAAGAATAAAAAAAAAAAGATATTTTTGAAAATCGAAAAAAATAAAAGGGTATTTTAAAAAAAATTAAAAAAAAGTGTATATGATGTAATTTCCTAAAAAAAAAGAGTTTTTACACAAACACTCTTAAAAAATAAAATATTTTCATATATGTTTTTCTTTTTTTCAAATACATTTATTAAATTTTATATTTTAAAAATGTTTCACTTTTAAAAGTATATCATAAGTATATCAAAAATACATTAAAAGTATATCACAGGTAAAAAAAAATTGCATTTTTTAAAATCTAAAAAAAAAGTATTTTTGAAAAAAAAAAAGTATAATTGGTGTAATTTCCTGAAAAAAAAAAAAAAAAAAAAAAGAAAGAAAAGAAGAAGAAGAAGAAGAAAGAAAGAAAGAAAGAAGACGAGTTGTTTGGGCTTTATGAAAAATGTTTGTTTTGAGGGGCCTTCTGCAGTGCTATGAGGGCATCAATATCATCAATCTCATGATCATTGGATTAATCGATTTAATTAATGAGAATCGTCATTATATAATGAGTGACTGGTTAAACTAGTTAAAATTTTTAATGATATATTTTTAAATTAAATCAAATTTTATTCTTAAACCCTTAGATTATATAGAGTGACTGGGGTTAGCTGATAATTTTTTGACTTTGAATAACTATATTAATCTGTTTGGTAAAAAAAATAAAATAAAATAAAACAACAATTAATAGATGTTTGGAGTTAAAACGATTATTGTTTTAAAAAATTACAATTTGAAAAGCTTTTGGAGTAAAAAATATTCTTTATTTTATAAATAAATTATTATATGTGGATATTACTTAAATATTATTGAGTACATATTTTATAGAGATTATAGTATAGTATTATTTCAGTAATGTTATATACACTAAATTCTAACTATTCATCTATTTAAGAGAAGCTAGAGTTAATCTAAGGCCAAAGGTACAAATAGGATCCTTTCTTTTGGGCTAGTGCTCAAGTGAGCTCTTAATATTTTTTTTGGTCCCATTAGATTATTCATCTTTTCAAAATGGTACATATAAAATCCTCCATCCATAATTTAGGATTTTTGTCAAGTGATGTTAAAAATAAAAAATTAATATTTATGCACCAATGTATTAATTTTTATTTTTATATAAATATTTTTTAAACTATTTTGAGAAAATTTAATATTTGTGAAATTTAAAGTTAATAAAATTAATTAATTAATTAAAATATTACAAATTTAATTTAATATAAAATCATTTCTTAATCCTTATATATTAAAATATAATTTATAAAAATAATTATATTTTATATTTTAATAAAGATAAAATATATATTTTTTTTATCTCTCTTCAGTTTTGAATATTTTTTTTAAAATAAAGGTAAAATATATTTTATCTTTATTAAAATATAAAATATATATATTTTTTATAAATTATATTTTAATGTATAAGAACTAAGGAGTCATTTTATATTAAATTAAATTTGTAATATTTTAATTAATTAATTAATTTTAAATTTCACAAATATGAAATTTTCTCCAAATAGTTTAAAAAATATTTATACAAAAATAAAAATTAATACTTAAGTACATATATATTAATTTTTTATTTTTAACATCATTGACAAAAATCTTAAATTATAGACAGAAGATTTTATATGTACTATTTTGAAAACGCTAAGGGTCTAATAGGATAAAAAAAAAAACATTAAGAGCTCACTTGAGCATCAGCCCAAAGGAGAGGGTTTTATATGTGCAATTTTGAAAAGATTAAAGATTTAATGAGAAAAAAAAAATTAAGGGCTTACTTGAATATTAGCACAAATGAGAGAGTCCTATTTATATCTTTGGCTTTAATCTAATAATAAGAGTTTAAAATCTCTTTTCTCTTTACATATTTTCATTTATGTCTTTTTCTTCTCTTTACTTTATTACTTTATATTCTTTGTTATTACCTTTGATTTGCTGTACTAATAAGTCGATTTACAACACGTTATCAGCATGAATTCGTTCTACCATTTTTTTTAAACAATCATTTGAAAGATCGTTAACAACTTTTTCATGGAAATTTGGAAGTATTTTTGTAATACCCTGAATTTTTAGTTATTTTCGAAATATTATATTTTTTTTATTATATAGTTTTTATTATTAATATAAGTTATAGTTATTATTATTATTATTATTAGTTAAAAAAAAAAAAGAAAAGAGAAAGAAGAATCGGGAAACGCAGAGAGAGAGAGAGAGAGAGAGAGAGGCTGCCATCGCCGGAAGCACCATCTCCGGCCAGCCTCCAACGACACAGCCACCACCGGAGTGAAGCCCAAGTCCCGGCGATCTCACTGGTACCAGTTTCGCCACGGACTGTTGCCGGAAACGTGGGAACGCATCAGATGAAGACGTCGCCGGCGCCGAAGCTTCTGAAGAAGATTCCGGCCGATTTCGGCGGTGGATGGCTGCGATTCTAGTGTCTATGGAACGGCCTTGGTGAGAGCTTCATTTCTATACCTGTCTCGCCACCTGAAAATCACCGGAGAAGGAGATCGGAAAATTCATGGCCGAAACTTTCGAGGCGTTTTCCGGTGAATTGGCGGCGCGTCTTGGAGAGTGAAGCGCATATTTGAGCTCCTGGCATGGTTCCGAGTCGGATGGCATAAGTATCGCCACCAACGGCCACCGTCGGCGGCGGCGCGTTGCCGGCCGGTCGCAGGAGCGTGAGCCCACGCGCCGCCGGTGACCTGAAATTTCCAAAATTTCCAGTAAATTGTATTTTTCATGTACGTCGCGATTCCGGAATTAGTTTTCGAGAATTCGACCCCGGT
>CATKHJ010402930.1:0-12716 GCA_949750685.1 Vernicia montana | reverse complement strand
TCTCTCTCAGTTAATTTATCTATTTGTGGGTCATTTTTAAGTGTGATGTAGACAAAAATAATAATAAAGTATTATTAAAATAACAATTAGCTTATTACCTTCTTCTCTTTCTTACTCTTTTCTATTTCTTCCCTAAAATTTTCAAATCTACAACCTCCGATTATCTCACCTTCAAGAAGACCCAAAAGCTTCTTCTCACTGTAAGCTCTTCAAATTTCTCGATATTTCTCATTTTTTGTTTTGAATTATGTTTCTTTATATTCTCTTTCTTTCTTCTCCAAATATTATTTTCCATTTTATGCTTCTTCAAAATTCAAGCTTAATTAAAATAGGGTTTAATGGCTTTAGCATTCTCGTCTTGAAACTCAATTCTCTGTTTGCTTACAAAGAAATTGAGGGAAAATGAGGGAATATTAATCCTCATTCTTCTCTTTCTTACTCTCTCTAAAATGAAGAAGAAGAAAACCCAATTGCTTTGTTATTACACTTCCTGAAAATCTCTGCAAGTCTCTCTATTTTTAAAAAAAAGACGCACAAAAATTGACTAATCTATTTCCTTAAACCATGGAAGAAAACAACAATAACAGTAGCAACAAAGACCCATTAATAACAAACCCAAATCGCAAAACACCATCTCACACCTGCACTTAAATCCCGTGAGCCCCACGCGCTTCTTGCACGTCAAACACCTGTTCGGTCGTACAATCGGTGTTGTCTCCTCCTTCTTATCTTCTACCGTCGTCGCTGCCGATGGCTGATTATTGCTAACCTCAGGCAGATCAATGGTCACCGGAGATGAAATAGAAACAGAAACAAAAGCGGTTGACGAGGAGGAAGAAGACGACGGCGATGAAGTGGAGGTTAAGGTTTGATTAAAGACAAGCTTAACGTTAAAGGATTGTTGTTCTTTGAGTTGGAGATCACAGTAACATTTGGAACAGAGATTTTGAGTCGCCGGACTTCCAAAGAATCCACAGTTGTTGACACAGAGACGCGGTGCTTTGCATCTATGCTCTTCCACCATTTTTCTTTCTTCAAATCTAATCCAACGTAATCACAAAATTATCTTCAAAATCACAGAAATATGGGCTTAAAAGGTTTTTGTTCTTTGATAAACTATACGATTTTAATAATATTTTATTATTATTTTTGTCCACATCACACTTAAAAATGGCCTACAAACGGATAAATTAACTGAGAGAGATGAAACGTTAAATGAGAGGGCGGGATAACAGGTTTTAAAAACATTAGAGGTATATTTGCGACTCAAAAAAGATAAAGTGTCGATCTGCCCTTTTTGCTATACCACAAGAGTATATTTGAACCTTATCCCATAAATGAATAATGCAGTAGTTTAATACTTTAGGGATAAAGTACAAAAAGATCTCTAATATTTGGTATGTGAAGCAAACATGCCCTTCAACATTTTTTTAGAGAAAAAAATTTATAAAATGATTTATTTAAGTCAATTAAACTCTCCTGTTAGACATAAATTTGACACTTTTAAAAACACTTAATTTTTTGTATTAAAATAATATTTTTTATTTTAAAATAATAAAAAAAATGAGAAATTATTAGGTAGAACATGAGTATGCTCCTCTTACTCATATAAAAGTAAATTTATATGGGTGTGTCTCCATTTCAATTACATATGGATTCATTTTTATGTGAGTAAGAGGAGTATGCTTCTGTCATATCTAATAATTAAAAAAAAAAAAATTGTAATGGTAAAGCACTTTGCTCCGGCCAAGTCCAAGCAAACCAAACAGACCAGTATTTCCTTGTCCACATCCAAACAAGAAGTTGTTGAAAACATCTGATGATCCAATGGAATTTGCTTTTCACTGGCAAAAAATCCTACGGAAAAACTACCATCGCCATACTTCACTTGGTAAACACATGTTGAGGATGTGCAACCCTTTCTACTGCCTGAATCAAAAATTTTGTTTTTAAGAGAAGATTTTAAAAATTAATTAGCTTTTTTAGAAGAAATTAATTAATTATCAGAGTCAGTGATTAAATTGCAAGATGATGAAGAATAAGAAATATGGTTGTAGGATGAAGACTTTCTTGGATCAAACTTTGGCTGTGATTGTTGATAGCAAGAGATAACGCATGGCTCACATTGAGTCCAAGTAACGTCACTGCCAATATCGAAAATGAGTGAAAGATCTTTTTTTGGTGTACCAAGAGTCACAGTAACAAAGTAATTTCCTATGCCAATGGCAACACCAAGATTGGAACGGTACTTCAGTCTGCATCTCTCTAAAAGTATTAATAAAGTGGCCTGAGTTATTTCTGATGAATCTAAAATGAATTGAATTCACTCGAATATGACTTGAAGAAGCATTTTCTCTTATTCAGAAGCAAAATTTTCTTTCTTGAACTCATCATTCATCCGTTCAATGCAAGAACTGTGTTTATGCAATATTTCCTAGGAAGAACCTTGCTTATGAGCTGAAATAAATAAATGAAGTTATAGATAACAATACCCAGAAATGATTTTGGGTTAATATTCCTTACTATTGTATATTGGGACGGAGACAGGGACAGCTGCAGCGGTGATTGTGGCGGTCGGCAACCGAAGAAACGGTGGTTGAGGTGGGAGTGGGTCTGATTAAAGATAAAGAAAGAGGGATTTTTTTTTTCTTTTCTATCTATCTATTTTCTCAAAAAAAACAAAAAAAAAATTGTTCTTTTCTATCAAAATTTTATTATATTATTTAATTATTTTAAAATAAAAAATTATTATTTTAATAGAAAAAATTAAGGTTTTCTAACTATGCTAAACTTTTGTCTAACAACAGGCTTAATTAGTCCAAATAATTCATTTTGTAAGTTTTTTATTTAAAAAAAAAAAATTATGAGGCATATTTTCTCCAATGACCAAATATTAAAAAAAGGTAGTATTATTGCTGCAACAAAAAAGGCTGTCACCACAACTTATCACCACAATTTATTAAAAGTGTAAATATTTTTTCACAAATATGCTCTTATCTTTTTCTCTCTCTCCATTATTATTTATGTAATTCTTTTTATTCACTTTTTTTTATTCCCAAAATAAATAAAATTAATTTTCTTTTTACAATTTTTACATAATTGGAAAGTATTCTTTTTTATTTTTTCTAATTTTTCAATTTCAATTCTTGAATTTTATTTTTACCACTAAGTGTCTCAACATATAAAATTTTTAATTACATATATTTTACTAAATTTCTTTCTAAAATACTAAAATAGACCAATTTATCTCACTTTCACCTTTACTCTTTTTTTTTTTTTTCATTTCTCTTTTCTTCTTCTTCTTCTTATTATTATATGTTATTTCTCTTTTTTTTTAAAATATATTGAAAAATGTAAGAAAATTTGAGAAAAATTTTATATTTTAAGGAAAAATTTTGTTTTTAAGGAAAAATTTTGTTTTTAGGGAAATATATTATAAAATATATAATAATCTAAAAAAAATTGTTTGTCAATGGACTTGTGATGCAATAATACACTTCAATTATTGTATATAATACTATTCAAACATACTAATTTAAAAAAAAAAAATTGCAATTATAAACTATTATCAAATTAAAGTAAAAATCTTAATTGATACTTAAAACAAAAAATATATCATAAATTATTTTATAATAATAAAACTTCAATAGTAAAATTATGGATGGCAGCGGGGCGAGTAAGACGGGTATATCCGTTTATGCAAGAATAATGCACGTTACACATTATAAACGAACGTTACAATTAATTGAATTTCAAGAATTTCAAACAGAGAGCAAAGTAACGTTCGTTACACATTGTGAATACTCGTTATGGAAAAATCACATTTGTTACAAGAAATTCATGTTCGTTACACATATGTAATGAACATTATCTATCGAGGTAAAATTGATACTTCTAACACAGAAAAGAAGATCACACTCATTTATGGAAATCACCAACACTATTAGAGTCACATAACAAATGTTACTTAGAAGTAATGAATGTTATATGTTATTTTATATAATCGAGTCAAGTATGGAGCGGATATACATTTAACTCGTACTCGACTTGAATCCGTAATGAGTTTTACATTTAAAATTCATACCATTCTATTATTTTGGGTCGAGTATGAGCGGGGTCGAGTATGAGCAGATACCCGATGAGACAGGAAATTTATTATCCCTAAGTATAATAACAACAATAGTACAATAAAAATAAATATAAAATGTTCATCATGACAACTAAATAAAATTTTCAAAAATAATTGATGGCAAATATAATATTCAAAGCATATAAATTAGCCCAAAAAATTATGGATAATGGTATGAAAAAGCAAAAGAATAGCTAAAATATTCATTTTTTATTATAAAAAAATTGAAGGGTCTCACAAATAATAATGAAGAGAGAAAGAGAGTTAATAAAAAATATCCTACAAATAATAATGAAGAAGGAAAAAAAAAAAAAAAAAAAAGAGCCCTTTTTTGCTGCATCAATAGCTTCACCCTTAAGAAAAAAAAAATTCCATATGAAGGGATACAAACCCCATTTCAGTCAATTCAAAAAAAAAAAAAACAAAAAAAAATTCAAATTCCCAGTCTGATCACATTCGTAAAAGAAATTTCCCAATAATGGAGGATAAACAGGCAAAGAAAAAAATATATGTTGATGAAGAAGAAAGTGAAGATAAAGTGAAGTGGGTAAAGCACTATTCATCAAATCACAGTATACTGTTAGTTGGGGAAGGAGATTTCTCTTTCTCTTCAAGCTTGGCTCACTCTTTTGGCTCTGCTTCTAATATTATTGCTACTTCTCTTGATTCATATGGTAATTTTCCTGTCTTCTTCCATGCCCATAAATGTCTGTTTGTTATACATTTGTGTGTTAGTTCTTAGTGCAGATTGGTGGGTTTGTAATGAGGTGTGAGAAGTAATAAAACTCTCTCATTTTGCTTTCTTTATTTCTATTTTTGTTCTGTAAAAGCAACTAGGGGTTTAGGGTGTAGTGAAGTTTTACTAGTTGTATTAAAATATAAGGGCATCTCACAAATGTAGATAATTTTTTTTTTTTTTTTTAGTTCACGTTCCTGAAGCAAAAGGATTTTAAGGTTTTGGTGAATCATTATTATTATTATTATTTAATCATTTTGATTGTGATTTGTTCTTTACTTTCTTGTAGTAATTTTTTTTTTCTTTTATGAAATTCTATTTTTTGTACAAAAATCCCCTGTTCCAACATTAGGGGACTCGAATTCGAACTCCCTTCCAACTCATTCCTAATGGAGTGAGTGGTTTCACCATTAGGCCAAATGCCTAGTGGCAATGTTGTGTCTTTGTCAAATAGTCTTATTTATTTATTTTTCCCTCTAATAATTTTGTAATTGCCTTTGTCAATCAGTAATTTTTTACATTCTCCTTCAATTTGTAATGGTAATCTAATGATTTTAATTCAGCACAAATATTTAGAATGTAATGTCTTTTTCATGAACAAGAAAATTTCACTTGTTCACTCTTATTTATTTGATTATTTTTGCTTGTGTGGAATACTTGTTTGTGATCGGTTGTAAATGCTTGGCTTAACTTTATATGGCTGGAAAAATATTAAGTAAACGAAAACATATCATTTTCTATTTTCTTAAGAATTGAAAGGATTGCCATTTATCTTTTCATGAAATCCATGGGGTTTGAATACTGTCAGAATCTCATATCCAAAATTCTGCAACTTTTTTTATTAGCTCAATTTGTTTACCCTGCTCAACGGCTGTGTGACTACCTGAACTTATTTATATTTGTATAAAGTCAGAAATGAACCTTAGGAGTTCTCTAGTTCTAGCAAGTAATTATTTATTTGAAGTTTGAATGAACTCTATTCTCACAAGTCATGCCAAACATTTGTATTTTGGTTGTATTGATTGAACTCTCTCTGAAGATTGGATTATGAGGTTAATGATTTCAGTATATGTTTCAGCTCTTAAGTTGGCCTTGGACATAGGCCTTTGTTATCAATTGTTAGTTTAATTTTTGAAGCCCCTGACTGTTCTATTTATTATTTTTTTTCTTTCCTATATTTTTCTTTTCTTCCTCTCCTTGTAGTTTAAATTATCAATGCTTTTGATCAATAGGTGATGTAGTTAAGAGGTACAAGAAAGCAAAGTCAAATATGGAAAATCTATCGGAATTAGGAGCATCTATAATACATGGAGTGGATGCGACCAAAATGAAACTTCACCGAAATTTGAAGATGCAGAAATTTGATCGGATCATTTTCAACTTTCCTCATGCTGGCTTTCACGGAAAGGAAGATAATGTCGATGTGATTGAGTAAGCTGTCTTACCATACATCTTGTCATGAAATACACTTATATTTCCTGATGCTTTCCATTCTTATAAAGTAATGCAAGTATTAACTTGAAATTTACATTTTTAGACTATTCTGTGACCTTGCTTTAGTTTTTAAAGTTGTTCTAGGTTTCATATTAGCTTGAATTAGTATTTTCAAACATGACAGCATAGTTTAAACTTTCCTGGGACAGTTATAACTAATAACAAGACTGAAACATCGACTTTGTGATGGAGCTTCAAATGTGATTTCTAACATTTGGTTATTTAGGATTGTATGATATTGGTGAAGGCTTTCAAGGACTCAACAGATTTGATATTAGATTGAAGGTTTATTGTCATTAGGATTTCATCTTTGTATCTTTCCTGATTTTGAATTGGTGTGATGCTTGTGTGAAGGATCCCAACTATGTTAAATGGATGCTATATTGCTATTATTATGTGTTGCAACTTAAAAAGTTATTGACTTTTTGTTTTAGCTTTTTTCTCTTTGTTTCTTTACTTTCTCTATTTCCTTAAATCTTTTGTGAAAATAAAATGAGGGATGAATTGGGATGTTGCTGTTGGTGTTCCAACACTAGTTGAAGTATCTAGCATGTAATTTCAGAACAAAAAGTGAAAAGAATGTAGCTTTGGTGCCAAAATTTCAATTTACAATTTGTTTCATTGATTGGACTTCTGAATCTCTTAAATAGAATTATAACAGGACAAATTGGGCAAGGGATATGACATTCAAACGGGTTCAAAAGCAATGATAATGAATTAGTAAACTTTTATGGATATATGAGCTGTATAGTCTAGCGTTTAGAAGATTAATGTCGATGGCATTTGTAGTTGTTTGGCGCACTTTGTTGTAGTATATTCCTATAACATGGGATTGTTATGATTATCAGTTCTCTGACTCTCTTTGTAGGAGGCATAAGAACCTTGTGCTTGGCTTCTTTAAGAATGCAAGTGATATGCTGCTAGCCTATGGGGAAATACATGTATCACACAAAACATCACGTCCATTTTGCCTCTGGAACATCGAGGAACTTGCTTGGAGAAACTCTTTAGCATTAATGGAGCGTGTTGATTTCAAGATAGAAGACTATCCAGGTTATAACAACAAGAGAGGAGATGGCAATAGATGTGATGAGCCCTTCCGGCTTGGAGAGTGCTGTACCTTCAAATTTATATTCTACCCTGCTATTAAGATGTCAATGAATAATTTGAACTTCGTCCACAAAAGATTTAAGCTTTATCAAGATAACCCAATCCAAATGCAATGTCAGCTGAGTTTGTCCTACTATAGAGATCCTCGACCAAGTTTCTTCACAAATAGGAGTGACTTCTTAGGGAATAGGCCATCACCTCTAGCATTGTGTGCCGAAAGGGCTAATCTCTTGGATAGGCACTACAATCATGCCTCAGAAATATATGAGAGAGCTATTACTAGAGATGTGGACCATTTCTATAGTGGAGCACAGAGACATGACTATGAAAGATGCATGGCAGAAACATTTGGAAGATTTCAGCAATTTCAAGGTAATCCAATCAAGATTCAGCATCAGCCAGCTTCAGTTGGTGTTATGGATCCTCAAACAAGTTTCAACATAAATATGAATCAACATCCAGGGTACATTGGGGAACCTCTAAAAATTTGTATTGGAAAGGAAACTGTTAATGCCTCACATGGGTTCTCGAATCGCGACTTCAAAGAACCAAGGAAGAGCAGGATGTTGTTTTACGATCAGCATTCAGAAGAAACAAGGATGTCTGACTTGGAACTGTCTGCAGCAGGTGCTCCACGAAGAATCTTGAATGATGGATTGAATGTGTTGGATAAAATGAATATCAGGAGAGCAATGCAACTTGAGATGGTGTCGCTTTACGGTCAGCATGAGCCATAAAGTTTGGCTGGTTTTTAGTCCAAGACGACTAGAGGTTATTTATTTATGGTCGGCTGGAAAGCCAAATTATTATGTATATTTTGGTAGGGGTAAAACCTCAGCTTTGCTATAGCTTCCTTACGCACCTCCTGTTCCCCACCTTCATTTTGGCTGGAAATCTAAATTATATATATATATAGCTGTGTTACATTTTGTGTTGTAAGTTTTGAAACTTGTAGATCTTTTTATATTGTATAAATTGATGACCGAAACAGCTAACAATGCTTAGAATTGAATATGCCGTCGATTCCGTTTCAGTCCTTTTGTTTAAATTCTCTTTCCAGTTTGTGTTATTGAAGTTAGCCTTGTGCATGACAGTGACGAAAAGATTCAAACCCAGGGCTCTGTCATTCTTTCTCCTCTTCGACGAACCGCCTGAAATAAAAAATTCAAACAAAAACCAACCTAGAGAGAGAAACAGAGTAACCTCGAATTGCTGGAATTGCTTATCTTGGTGGTTCAATTCCCAGTATTTGTTCTTCAATTTCATTTTTTTTATTAGAGTCCCTCCAAGATCTCCAAGATCAAACCCAGATCGAGTTCTCCAAAATATTGTAGATTTTGCAAGAAACGAATTTCCCACTCGCGGCTGTGTTACAATGTGTTTAAAGAATTCCAGCAATGTGCCTATGTTACTGGTCAATTGGGAATTTCGCTCCATATCGCCGCCGATATGAGTCTGTGCCTACGATCAGTAAACGGCTCCCAGTAGCATTTTGCGTCTACTGCAGAGAAGGGACCAAACATCCTCGCCCCTGTCCCAACTACAATTGGAAATGTCGCCGGGCTTCTGTACAAGAAAGATCACCGAACTTATTATGCTGCTGGCTGAATTGCTGTTCTCTATCTTTAACACTTTGTTTGGTGCACTAATTGTGCAGAGGAAATGAAGGAAAATTAAACAAGGGAAATGAAGAGAAAAGAAAAGAATGAAATTAAAATTCTTTTCATTTACAAGACATAAAAGATTATAAAGTATAAATTTATCTTTCTAACCTAAAATTGAAAGTCATAAGTTGCCTACAACATAATCTGAAATTCATGAAAAAAAAAAAAAGAAGAGAAAAACAAGCAACGTAATTTGCAAAAAATAATAGACATAACTGTATTGTACTGTATCTTTAATTGCAGATGTATAGAGACAAATGGTGAAAAAGTGAAAGTATAGAGACAAACTGAGGATATTTTGGTAATTTTATATATCATACACTTCTCAACTCATTATTTCCCTCCCTTTCCCTCCAAAATGGAGGAAAATTTTTATTGTTGTAAAAGCCTAATTGGAAAATGTAATTTCTTTCCATTTCTTTTCTCTCTTATTTGCAAACCAAATGAATGAAATAATTTCAATTTCTTTTCTTTTCTTTTCTCCTCACTTCCCTCAAAACAAACAAGGGGTAATAGATTACCTTTACTCCAACTCTGCTTTCTTGGTAAATCTCTTGACCCAATCAAATCATATCTACATGAAGCTATTGATTCCAAGAAAATAAAAGAAGAATTTGAACCTAATGAGATCATATTTTTATTTACAATTTCTTCTTAGGGTTGGGGTTATTCCAAAGAATTCAGATCACTAAATATGGTAACTGAGGAACTTAAATAAGTCAAGAAATACTCACTTCAAGGATATTGAGATGATTAGCACTGTCAAGGGTATAATAGCTTTGCTCTTTCAAAAGTAAAATTTGTATCGTATCTTGCTTTTTAATCCTAAAATAGATGAAGAAGAAAGAGAGGTAAGATACCCCATGATAGGTGAATTGAAGGGCTACTGTTTTGCTTCACTTGGTGGTGAAGAATCACCATTACTCCTACTGGTATATACTTGATGTGTGCAAATATATGATTGGGAGAAAAACCACTGGCTAAAAATAGAAGATTATGTATATGAATCAATTGATTGTGGTTCTGTTGTGTGGAAAGATCTTTATGGAACAAAGATAATTGGATTTAGCCTCAAAGACATGTCAAACTTTAGCATTTCTGTGCCTAATACTGTGGGAGTTGATCAAGTATTTATTATGCAAGAGAAACTTGTTATAGGTTATAATTCTAAGGTTGAATTCACAATATGGGGGTTGAACTGCAACAAAGAGTGGGAGAAAGTATTTGTAATTGACAAAGTAAATTTCAATCCTTCACTTGTTATTGGTGGGGCAATTGGGAAATTGTTCTTATGCATTGGGGATATGTTGGAAGATTCAAAAATTCTCTTACGGAATGGAGATGGCAGCACAAGGGGCATTGAAATCGAAAGGATAGAAGGGACGAATGGTATCCTTGGAGCAATTGAATTTCTTCAATCAAAGTTGCCGATAACCAAGCTGCTGGGCATCTAATACTTCTTTGATGCTAGCAATATTTCTATCTGTAAGTATGTTTCATGTAGTTGTAGACAGTACACACAATTGTGAAGTTGTTCATTCACATTCAAGGGGCTCACTTCTGAGCTAATTTGTTAAAAAATGTTAATTGTTACCTACTAAGT
Source organism: Vernicia montana (assembly GCA_949750685.1). Classification (NCBI taxonomy): domain Eukaryota; kingdom Viridiplantae; phylum Streptophyta; class Magnoliopsida; order Malpighiales; family Euphorbiaceae; genus Vernicia; species Vernicia montana. Next base: position 1,980 of record CATKHJ010402930.1, on the reverse strand, counting down.
ACTATAAATTTTCATTTGAGACAAATATAAGTGGAGACTAAAACATAATAATGAAATTTCCTTTTTCTTTTTTCTCTTCATTTGCTCCCCTAATATTTGTTGATAGTTTTTGCAATCTTTGTTTAGAGTAGCTGGCCTCTAGAATGTATGCTTCACCAATATTACTACCTAAAGAAGACTCAATAGAGTTACACATTTGACATACTAAGCAATAGAAAACTATGTGATATTGAACAAATAAAAACTTCAACATACAAATACTACTGAATGTGAGCGCCAAATAATCACAATCACCTCTTAAACTGATAGTCAAGTCCCTCTAATGTACATTATCTGTGCCAAACTTATTGTCATCATTTGATGTGTTAACCTCACTAATTCTTGTATTCTTGCAACCTGACCTTCCAATGATAGAATTCAAAGTGTTAGTGGAGTTTCTAGCCTGCAATTCCTATCAGATGTCTACCACATCATCCTCATAGCATGCAACCAGCCAAAAGGAACTTGTCAGTCCTAGAAAAAAATTTCCTTCTATAGAGAAAACAACAATTAGCATGACACACATTGATAATTCTATTTTTTTAAAGTTATTTTACTTGTTTAAACTCAAATTTTGGTTCAGTTTTTGAGAATTTAATAATATTATTACTTATTTTGAAAAATAAATAATTATAACAATTTATAAATAAATTATAAAATATTTTTAGTATTTTATTTTATTTTGCATATCAAAATGATATTAATGATGCAGACAATGATATTATGATATTAATGATGCAAGCAATGATATCATAATAATAATGATGTAGGCAATGATATCATGATATTAATGATGCAAGTAATGATGTCATAATAATAATGATGCAAAAAATAATACAAGATGGTGGAAAAATAAGATGTAAATTGGCTATAAATAGACATTACCACCACTCCTTCAATTCATTCAAGCATTTAATCAAAGAAAACAAATATTTAGATAGATTTATATTTTCTTAGTTTCATTTCTTTTTTATTTTCATTTTGATTAAGAATAGAAGTTTTGAAACTCGTATACGCCAAAGATTGTATTCCAAAAGAGTTCTTTTTAAAATTTTTATTCTTCAATTCAATAATAAGTTGTTATTATGTTTTCTATTAAATTAATTGTTAATTTAATTGTTTCTTTTTTTTTTTTTTAACTATGAGTAACTAAATTTCTTCTCTAGAATTTAGATGTAATCTTTTGATTTGCCTATTACTATCTTTATTTAATTGATTTGATTTTGATTATTGGAATTAATCTTTTATCTTAAAACTTAATGCTTGTGAATAATTGATCACTATTTGCATGTTTAAAGATATTATGTGAAACAGCCAGAGTGAAAGCATAATATTAGTTCATTAAGATATTAGACCTAGGGAATGTGTTGTTTAGAGATAAGAACACTCATTTGTGATTAATTAAAGGATTTTCATAAAACTTAATGGGTTTGTATTAATTGCTTGTGGTCACGAGAGTAGACATAAAGTTAACATAAATACTTGTGTTGTGTCTTAAGAGAGAACATCATATAATTTAGGGAAATCTAATCATTAATTCCAATGAAATTTAACCAATCTAGAGAATATAGAAAAGTCATAGGTAATCAATTGATGAAATCTAAATCCTATGTCTTTTTCATATATTAAATTTATTTTTTAATATTTATTTTTATTTTCTTTTTTATCTCAACTAATCAGTTTTCTAAATAATAAGGTAATTCATAATTTTGGTAATTGTCAACTCCTTCCTCGTGGGATCGACACTCTACTTAATCATTATATTACTTGTTCACGACCTGTGCACTTGTAGATTTTTCGCAACAAGTTTTTGGCGCAATTGCCAGGGAAAGCGACATTGTTAATATCAATAAAATTAATATACTCTATTACTTTAGATTCTTTATTATTATTATTATTGTTGTTGTTATTGTTGTTGTTGTTGTTGTTGTTGTTGTTGTT
>CATKHJ010402727.1:0-24903 GCA_949750685.1 Vernicia montana | reverse complement strand
ATTTTGGCACAAGTTACAAGAAGCTTTGGGTACTCAGTTGGACTTCAGTACAACTTTTCATCCACAGACCGATGGACAATCAGAGAGAACCATACAGACTTTAGAGGATATGCTTAAGATGTGTTTGCTAGACTTTGGTGGGAGTTGGGATAAGTACTTGCCATTGATAGAGTTCGCGTACAACAACAATTACCACTCCACCATAGGCATGGCACCGTATAAAGCATTGTATGGTAGAAAGTGTAGATCATCGGTTTGTTGAATGGAAGTAAGAGACAAGCATATCGAGGGGCCAAAATTGATTAAAGAGACTTCTGAGAAAGTGCCCATGATACGAGAAAGATTGAGGAATGCCTTCAGTAGGCAGAAGAGCTATGCGGATTCGAAGAGGAAAGATGTCCACTTTTCAATAGGAGACCATGTGTTTATTAAAGTCTCTCCTATGAAAGGTGTGATGACATTTGGCAAGAAAGGCAAGCTCTCACCAAGGTATGTAGGACCATTTGAGGTATTGGAAAGAGTTTTCAATGTCTCCTATAGACTAGCTCTTCTACCAAGTTTGGGACATGTACATCCCACCTTTCATGTGTCTATGCTGAGGAAGTATATGCCAGATTCATGACAGGTATTGCAACTACAAGCTATTGAGGTAGATGAGAATTTGGCCTATGAGGAAGTACCGGTTGCAATCATCGATAAACAAGTGAAGAAGTTGAGGAACAAAGAGATAATTATGGTGAAAGTGCAATGGAGGAACCATAATCTAGAAGAGTGTACATGGGAAAGTGAACAAAATATATCGCATAAGTATCCTTATTTGTTTCATGTGTAATACAAGAGATCTATATATATTGTAAAATTCGGGGACAAATTTTTAATAAGGATGGGAGAATGTAATACCCCGAGTTCATGTATTCATTGTTTAATCCTTTATATGAGTTCTAGATGTGTATCTAATATTTTATGAGCTATGAAGTTGTGCCCATGAGTATTATGAGTAGTAATTATATGCTAAGTGATGTATGAATGAGTTACAAGTTAAATTTTGGAGAATTAAAGGCTGAATTGCTAAGTAGAGTTGTAGGGCTTAAGTCGTGCTAGTGACAAGGGAGTCGAAACCAAGACAGAGGATTGCGACCGCGAAGCCGGACGCGAACATCTCTGCCTGATTTTGGGAAATTGGCTGAAAGAGAATCGTGCCCGCGACCTAATAGTAGCAACCGCGAAATCCATGTGAACAGTCACGTGAACAGTAGATCATAGCGACTGCGAGGCTTATGTTGTGACCGCAATTGAGGAATCGCAACCGTTACATGTCTATCGCGACCACTACTTTCGTCGAGCCTAGATTTAAGTGAACGACTTTAAATAGAAAAATTAAAGCCCCAATTCATTTCATTCGAGTTTTCAGAGCTTCCAAACCCATTTTCTCTCAAGAATCACTCACCCATTCTCATTAAATGCTTAAAGACTTCATTAATTGCACCAACCAAAGGATCTAGGGTTTCAATCAATCAACCTTTCATCCATTATTAAAGCATTATTTGAAGAGGTGAGTTAAGGTTTTTGATTTCTTTTATGTTCTTATTCTCCATTGTTATATTTCATGTTTGGGGAGGGGAATAGAGTTAGAAATCATGAGTCTAACATGTGTATGGTGATTTTAAGAGCATGGGTTATATATATTGTTAATTGTATGTGTTTATATGTTTAGTTCCTCCTAGAAGATTGGATGGAGATCATGAGGGATGTGATGAGCCCTATTATTTGATGTGATTGAGGAGCTTCTAAGAGAAATTAGGGCATTCTTTTTGATTAGGGTGTGTAGAAAATTGTAACACCCCGACCCTGTGTTCACTGTGAGTATTGAGGTTGAAGGGAAGTGATCGGAGTAGGAGCGAGGGAGTATAGATGATGGTTGTGGAAATCAGAGAACTAAACGGGTATCGGTCTAGAAATCGAGCCCCTAACTGTATGAAATAAGGTAGGAGATATTAGAAAAAGCATCAGAGGAGCTATATTTGACATGGAAACAAGTGAAATGAAGTGTGTAAGAAGGAAAATAGAAAGTTAGGAATTGAAACACTAAAAAGGATATGGATTTGGAAAATTGAGGTGTTAAGTTCAAGATTCACAAATTCTGATCTCGGAAAGGATTTCTAGATCTTATTTGGAGAATTTATATAAATATGAGGACATTAGAAGAGATGGAATGTAAAAATTGAATTAGAGATGGGCATAGAAAATACCTAAGTGAAATTGGTACGTAAAGCCCGAAACCGATGGATTCCGACTTGAAGATTTTTAATTAAATCATGATTGAGAAAATTTGATGGGAGAAATGTAATTAGGATATTAGAACTGTAAAAATTAGATTAAAAATAATTTTAGATTAAAACTAGAAAGAATAGTAAAATTGTAGGCAAAAAAGAGCAAAAGTGTAATTTTTCTTAATAGGATAATTATTACATTTTGACTAAGTAAAAGGAAAAAATAAAATAAAATAAAATGGAAAAATGGGTGTCAATGGCCAGCCATCATGATGAAGATCAATGGAGGATAATTGTCCAAAATTGCAAATAAGAAAAATAAATCAAAAAGAAAAAAATATATATATAGATAGGTAAGATGAGATGATAATTCTCATCTTCTCATTCTAGCAACTTTCTTGTAAAGGAAAGGAAGGGAGAAAAGAAAGAGAGAGCAAGAGAAAGAAGAAGAAGAAGAAGAAGAAGAAGAAGAAGAAGAAGAAGGAAAAGATTTTTAAGGTAAGAAGAATATGAATTAATTCAATTCTTCTCATCTATATATATATGTGTGTTGTTTGATAATGATTAATTGTGATATTATGATTATTGATGGTGTGGTTATGATGAATGAATTGGGGGATGGAGAAAAGAGATTTTAAAGTTGAGAAAAGATGAATTGACAAGTGAAAAAGACCTAATTGAGGTAGTTTTGGTGGAAAGGAGTAAGAAATGAAAGAATTAGATGAAGGAAGCAAGAGGAGACAAATTTAGGATTTGATAAGTGTTGGAACTAGATAGGGAAAATTGAACATTTTGGAGCACGAATTTGAATAAAGTCAAAACATCAAAATTGTATCTTGATATATTTAGTTTATTTCTTAAGAAGGAAGTTTAAGCTAATGCTTATTATTTTTATAGATACGGAAAGAAGAAAGAAACTGCTTCCTGCAGACCTATCCAGAGATTCTAGAAAGTTTGAGGTCAATTTCGAGTATCTTAGAATAGTAATTTGAAGATGACTAAACATAATAAATGGACCTTGATATGTATTTTAGATGATATAAAAATTTCAGAGCAAAAATCCAAGTATATTGGGAGATATATGAAAATAACTAAACTATGACAGGGTATTTAGAATGATATAATTTTTGATATTAACCTTTAATTTGGACGACCTTGGAGGTAGAAAAAAGTTGAGATCAAAACTAATAAAATGTAACCTTATAAGTCTAGTTTCATATAAAAAAAATAATTGTTTCATTTGGAGTATTTTAGATAAAGAAATAGCAAAAACAGTAGGGCTGGGTCATGACAAGATCCTATAAATAAGTTTTAAACTTTAATGTTTTAATGAACTTGCTTATACAAATTAAACTTATTGAGTGCATGTATTGTGTGTAGAGAATCCTGACGACGAAGGAAATCCTTAACTAGAGTAATTGAAGGAAAGTTAGTGAAGACAAGTACAAACAAGTGAGTGTATTCTACACTTTTATGTATATGGAAATTGCCATCATTGCTTTATTGATTGAATTGTCCACATTGTCATTGGAATATAAATTACTTGTGTCTTGAATATTAACTCTGAACCTATTCTTAAATTGTGTTAAATCCATATCCAAATTGAATGGATAATGATACTTGTACATTGCCTGAATTCCAACAGAATTCTAATGCCGTAGTGCTCCATTGATTTTTCCTATCTATATTTTCATATCTATTAGTGAATTAAATCTTTCTCAGTGTTAATTGAACATTCTTTGAAGTACCAAAAATGGTATAGTGTTATTGTTCTTAATGTAGAGATCCCCTTTTTCTGGTGCGGGGAACACCAGACTTTGTGCACAATAAGGTGACCCTTGCTAGGAGGGGTTTTGAATGCCTTAGCCTTAAGGTCTAGCTAACTTTACGTTGTAGTATTGCTCCAAAAGAAAAGCCTCTGCCACTAGTGAAATTGTTGATGAGTAGCGATGAAAAATTCCGCGCTCATCTAGTGAATCCAAATTTCTGCTGAACCCTAATGCTAGTGTTATTGATATTGCCTTCATTATTATTGTTTTTAATATTGCCATTCTTTCCACTAAACCCTAGTGCTAGTGATATCGATATTGCCTTCATTGTTATTGTTCTTAATAATGATATTCTTTCTATTGAACCTTAGTGCCAGTGTTATTGATATTGGTATTCTTACTGCTGAACCCTAATGTTAGTGTTATTGATATTGCCTTCATTGTTATCGTTTTTAATATTGCCATTCTTTCCAATAAATCCTAGTTCCAGTGTTATTGATATTGCCTTTATTGTTATCATTTTTAATATTGCCATTCTTTCCAATGAACCCTAGTGCTAGTGATATTGATATTTCCTTCATTGTTATTGTTCTTAATAATGCCATTCTTTCTATTAAACCTTAGTACCAGTGTTATTGATATTGGTATTCTTACTATTGAACCCTAATGCTAGTGTTATTGATATTGCCTTCATTATTATCGTTTTTAATATTGTCATTCTTTCCACTAAACCCTAGTGTTAGTGATATCGATATTGCCTTCATTGTTATTGTTCTTAATAATGCCATTCTTTCTATTGAACTTTAGTGCCAGTGTTATTGATATTGGTATTCTTACTACTGAACCCTAATGCTAGTGTTATTGATATTGCCTTCATTGTTATCGTTCTTAATATCACTATTCTTGTCAAATTGTAGTGAATCGAGTGAACCGACCCCATGTGCATAATTGTTTAGAATGCATTTACTGAGTTTTACCCACTCCCCTTCCCCTATTTTTTTTACAGGAATAGAGGTTTATCAGTGCAGCTCAAGTTTAATTATTTACTTGATGCTAGAATTCAATGTAAGGAAAGGGTAATGTATTTTGAAGATTGTATAATTAGTTGTAAGAAAACATATGTAAATAAAATTAGTGTGATATATAGATGCTCCATGGTACCTATGAAATATAAGTTAGTGTTGTAAATTATCTAAAATGTATAATGATGCTAGTGAATGACTTAATGGATTATGTCGTATAAAAGTGTAGTTAATTATTGAAGAGTGAGACAGACCTTGAAAATAAATCATTATATGCAAGAAAAATATTGGGAGGGTTTGTATTGGTTATGAAATTGAGGATATAAAGAAGGAAAATTATTAGAAGTGTAATTTGTCTTGTAGGTTTCGTGTTCTGGGGAAGTTATATGTACTGTCGACTTATTGTCAGAATTGTATTGGTTTCATTATATGATCAGTTTCTACGGGTTTTTGGTGGCCTTAGGCCTAATCATACCCTAGGACCGTCCATCCCGAAAGTGGGATGTGACAATAATGATTAAGGGAATGATTATTGTCTATAATTTGTACATTAACATTGTAATATCCTAGACTCCATCAGTCCTTAATATGAACAGTAATGACATTGGAAGCCAAATTGAATGATTGTCGATATAACAAGATCAACAAGAACTCAAATGAGACCCGGTGAAATACAAATAAAATTTTTGCATTTAATTTAATTCTACTTCTGTGATATTATGGTACATGGGAACTCATAAAAATATTATGAGAATGATAAATAAAATAAAGTTAGTGAATTGCATCGATATTGGTTACAACAAGGTACAGTGAAAAAGGAGGGTAAAACAGTCATTTCTCAAAATCCGTGGGAAAGACGGGTAAATGAAATGAACATGTAAAACAATTGGAAGACCCACCTATAGATTAGTGGCCAGCCTATTGAGTGAATGAATTAGAAAATTATTTGATAAATCTAAGTTAAAATAAAGATAATAGAAGATAGAATTGAGGTGGAACCCACCAGCCCTAAAAGTCAATATTTTACATTAAATAGCCATTTCTTAATTTGTAAATTAATTTAATTTACCATCATCAAGTTAAGGATAAATATCCATATGTTTATTATTATTGAAAATTCAATAATAAGTAATAATTGTAGTCATTGGATCAAAATAGGAATATCTCCACTATCCATTCATGATAATGATGATATAAAAATAAATTTCTCTTCATCTTATCTAATTCTCATCTTCCAACAAAAAAAAATTGAAGACAAACTCTTTTCTCTTCCACCCATTTGGCCATCCATGGAGAATCATCAAGAATTAAATAATTTTTAAGGTAATTCGTACAACCAAGCTTAAATTTCATTCCTAATATGATTAGGAGTGTGATGGTTGCTTGATTTGGAAAACCTAGGATTTGAATTGAACTAAAACTTGGAATACCTATACTGTCAGTTTAGAGGCTGAATTTGGGGAAGTATAAAAAATAAAAGTTATAGTGTTTTATCTTAATTAAAGTCCCGTAAAATAGTTTTGTGAAATTCTTGATGAGTAGGGAGATATATCTCTTGAAATTGGACTGACCTGAAATTAGGGGTTTCTGAATAAACCCGGAATGTTTGAGCTTATAAAGGATTTTATGATCAGAATTTGAACATAATAAAAACATAAGAGTTGTAGCTACATGTATTAAGTATCATCTGTAAAAGGAATTTTGAATATTTACTGTTTACAAAGAGAAATTCTACTGGAACTGAAACTGGTTCTGTTTGGAGGTTAAATGGGCAGTCCGAAATGGAGTAGCCCAAAAGATGAATTTAGAAACTGAATTAAGGAAAGTATAAAACATAAAAAATAATAATTGATATGTTTATAATCTCTTTGTAAAAGTAAATGTAAATTGGATATGTGTATTGTGAGATATGGCTTAGTGAATGTGATAAGGTATGGAAACTCTTATAAACTAGCACCATTGATAGACATAAAAATATTTCTCATGAATGGGGCATGATAGAGATAGAATTAGAAGAAAATAAAAACTATTGAAATGATGATTGATATTTGTGTAATTAATCCGCAAAATTATTTGATAAGATTCCAAGTATAGTATGAGAAATAGAGTCTATTATGCAACTGACTCTGTAATTGGATTCAACTTGTTAACTGAAATAAAGCTTTTGATTTGAGGATGATAAGGATGTAACTGGATTAAACTCAAAACATAATAAATTTTTTTTAATGTCTCTAGTACTTTCCAGTAAAAGTAAATTTCAATTGGAAACAAAAATCTTGAGTTATACTCAAAACAATGTGATAGGGTCAGTCTGCCCTGTAACAGAGACATAATTGAATTGAAATGGTCACCAAATTTTCTATGAATTGAATTTTAAATTCAATTTTGGAAATGTTATAAATGTATATATTTAGTTTGAAATAAAAATAATAATAAACTAATTTGGATTAGTAAATCTTAAGAAATGGCAGAAATAAGGTGATAAGGTCTAGTGATATAACTAGATAGTGAATAAAAATATAATGTGACAAAGTTCACAATTGTGACTTGATAAATTATCTATATATGAAAACAATGAATAAGTGATCAATGAGAATAATGAATACTAAATTGAATGTGATTATTTAATATGAATTTATTGTGAAGAGTATGAAATTGCTATAAAGCAAATAATGTGTTAAAACTAGAATTGAAATAGTCAAATTCATAAAGTGTTTAATAATTATTGATTATATGGTATAAAGGATAATAAATGCTACAGGGAGTGAAGAACCTCACTACCGAATACACTAAGGGTTCACATTAGAAGCTAAGGAGGTCAAGGTGAGTACGTTAAAAACCTTACCTTTCTTTGATGAAATAATTGTTTGATTTATAACTTTTAATGAGGCCTTAGCCGATCAACTGTAAATTAAATTCTTTCAATGAGGCCTTTGGCCTAGTAATTGATATTGAATTCCTTCATTAAGGTCTTTGGCCTATTAATACCATTTGACTGCAAGTACTAACTGTATTTCACTTAAATACTATAAAAGCGTTCACCTTCTATATATCGATCTTTTCTCTGAAATAAATTTTTTCCAAACTAATGGTTCTCAATTAAAAACTCAGCGTATCCTTATTGATAAATTGTTCTCATAATCATGTTCGTTTAAGGAACCAATTTATCTACATATAAAATTCCTTTGTTCCTGCAATTGATTTATCTTTCACTAAATCCTATATGATTCGTTATTATACACTAGTTATCTTTTATTGAATCTTATATGATTCATCATTGTATATTATTAGTTCAAAACATTGAACAATTTACATATTGGATCCTAAGTGATCATACTGTATTACTGTAAAGCAGAAATTTTTGACTGATGTGGGTATTACTTCAGACTGTGTGCACACAGAAAAAGCTCGTAGATAGGGTGAGCGTATCCGCCTCAGTTAGGAGGGGTGGTCCTAGCCGTGAGACCTAATCAGTCTTACTCTCTATAATATTATGAGTGAGCAAGTAGTAGCTGCCACTCTATATTTACTGATATGAGTGAGCAAGGCATTAGCCGCCACTCCACTGTTTACACTGGGAAGTACACCGCTTCCAAAACTATGATTTCTGCTAAATAATGTTATTGAATCCTAATTGTCATTATCCACTGCTAATGTATTCCAACTGTCATTGTTCACTGCCAATGAATCCCTACTGTCATTGTTCACTGCTAATGAATCCCGACCATTATTGATTATTGTTATTAAGTCCTGATTGTTATTGATCATCGTATTAAATCTTGACCATTACTTATCATTGTCACTAAATCTTGACTGTTATTGATTACTGTTAATGAATTCCGACTGTCATTGAACACTATTATTGAATATTAACTGTTATTGACCACTGATATTAAATTCTGACTTTCATTAACCATTGTATTTATTACTGATCATTGTTATTGAAACCCGACCGTCATAGACCATTGTTATTGTTATCGACTCTTGTTATTAAAAACCAATTGTTATTGATCAGCGTATTGAAGCAACCGTTATTGATCATTATCATTGAATCGTAATTGTTATTAATCATCGTATTGAATTCTGACTGTTATTGATCATCGTTATTGGATCCTGATTGTGTCTTCAAAAGTGTTATATTGAAATCTAAAAGTCACACTCCACTATTATCGACCATCTGACAAATTATTTCTTCCACATTAGTACATTGGTATTCTTATATTGAATCTCAATCGTCATTGATCATTGAAAAATTATTTTTTTTCTTCATTGTATTATCGGAATCTTATTATGTAATCCCAACTATTATCGATCACTGAAAAATTATTTCTTCTATACTAATATATTTTAAAACTGATAATTTTATTATTAAACATATATTTATACACTGTTTCTTATTCATTGTAAGTACTCACTGAGCTTATCTCACACCCCTACAGTGTTTTATTTCAGGTTTAGTAGCATATTCAGCAAATGAATCTCAAGTATTCATCTTCACTTGGGACTACTTTGCTGAGAGTAAGATGATCTCAATTTACTGTTGAGTCGAAACATTTTAGAGCTCCATGGACTATAATAGTATAGCATTGTGGTAATCGATTATATTGAATTCTTATATAGTTTAAAAATTGTAATGTGTTAGCAATGATAAAACATTGGGAGGATTTGTATTGGTTTATAATAAGCTAAAGATATCAAAGTATTTTATTGGGAAGTGTATCTTGAATGCAGGTTGTGAACCTGGGGTAACGGTATAATTGCAGCTATTATGTTGCCAAACTAAAACTGATAATGTTAATTGTATTGTTATATTGAGTGAGTGGGTTCTACGGATTGTTGGTACCTTTATGGTTACCTATGCCCTAGGACCGTCACATCGCCCAAGGTGGGTTGTGACAAACATCCCCCCTCAAACTGAAGGTGGTGATGAAGTAACCATCAGAAGTTTACCAACAAGATCACAAAAACGTTGAGGTGGATGGGCTTTAGTGAAGATGTCAGCAGTTTGATCCATAGATGAGATTGAGACAAGCTTGATAGTACCTTGGAGAACATGATGACGCACAAAGTGACAATCATTCTCGATGTGTTTTGTGCGCTCATTAAACATTTCATTGTGAGCAATCTGAATAGCACTATGATTGTCACACTATAAAGTAGTAAGGGATGAGTGTTCAATGCCCATATCATGAAGAAGTCGTCGCAGCCAGAGTAATTCAGAAGTAGTGTCAACAAGAGCTCAGTACTCAACTTCAGTGCTAGACCTGGATACTACAGTCTACTTTTTACTTCATTAGGAGATGAGAAAATCACCAAGAAAGAAACAGTAGCTAGTGGTAGACCGACGATCAATGGGATCTCCAGCACAATCAGCATCAGAGTAAACTTTCAATTCTAGTGAAGAGGAGCTAGAAAATTGTAAGCCATGAAACAGAGTACCCTTTACATATAGAAAAATACAAAGTACTGTTGCAAAGTGAGTGGTATGAAGAGTAGACATGAACTAACTAACTAAATGAACTGCATAAGTAATATCAGGATAAGTGACAATAAGATACACAAAACTGCCAACTAGCTGTCGATATAGAGTGCCATCACTAAGAAGAGTGCCATCAGTGGCTGAAAAATGAGCATTGGCCTCAATTGGAGTATTAGCAAATTTCTCATATGTGAGTCCAACACGAGAAATAAGATCTGTAGCGTACTTGGCTTGAGACAAATAATAGACAGTGGAATCAGATGAGACCTCAAGACCAAGAAAATAACTGAGATGTTCTAGATCCTTCATCTCAAACTGCCTACTAAGAAATAACTTAAGATCACTGATGCCCTCCAAATCATTGCGAGTTATTATCATATCATCAACATAGAGAAGTAACAGAATGCATCCTCTATTGGTCTGTCGAATGAACAAAGTATGATCATAAGGACTGGATTGAAAACTAATTTGTCCAATAGTGGAACTAAATTTTGTAAACCAGGCTCGAGGGACTTGTTTTAATCCATAAAGAGCTTTCCAAAGTCGACAAACTGTATTAGGAGAATGGTCATAGCCAAGAGGAGGTTGCATATAGACCTCTTCAAAAAGATCACCATTAAGAAAAGCATTTTTAACATCAATTTGAAATAATTGCCAGTGCTTAACAGCAGCAATAGACAGAAGACTGCGAACAGAGGTGATACGAGCCACAGGAGCAAAGGTGTCACAACCCAACTTTTGAGTCGCAGTCCTAGGGCATGGGTAGCCATAAGGGCACCAATCACCCGTAGAATCCATGAGCACTAACTATCACATGCAAATATGACAGCATAACAGCTGTAATTATACCTTATCCCATACATAATATGCCCAATATCTTAACCTGCATAAAACATACATTCCCAATACAATCATAACCTCACTTCATTCAATTAATTTCCCTAAACTTCCATGCTCAATATCTCAATCAACTCATACTCATAAGTAATTTAATGTCTTAATTCGTAAATAAACATAATTTTATACTTATCACATTCGCAAATTACATTAACAATACAATTTAAATTTATATACTTATACAAGCCAATACTATATATTTCTCTGACACCCATGGAACTCTACTGCTATCTTAATTCTTGACTTCCTTGACTCAAAGGAAGTTAACTGCTTCTTATAATTTCCTGCAAACACTGGTGAGTAGAGGGGGTGAGTTTTGGAGAAAAGCTCATTGAATAAATAATATATAATATGTACGCGGGAAAAAAAAATGCAATCATGAAATGGTATTTTTTTTTATAAAAAAAAAACTTGCATGTCAAATAGCTTTTAATAATATTGAATGTCAACAGTATTTTGAAACTTGAAAATAAATTAACATTTTTAAACTTATAAACTTGACAACGTAATAATATGATAACTTGTAAATCAAATAACATTTAATAAACTTGTTTATCAAGCGATATTACTAAACTTGTATTTTAAATAACATTTTTACAATCGTCCATTGTTCATAAATGAAACAGAAATCAACTTGTAACATGAGAACTTGTAAACTTGATAACTTGAGCTTGTACTTGTATCATGAAACGCAAGACTGATAAGGTTCTTGCGCCCTAGGGCACTTGGTCCCCCTAGGTGGAACCTTAACAAATTTAGCCCTGTCAAGTAAGCTATTATGTGCATACAGTCTGATGGAAATCCTATCAGCGGAGGATTTCTGTTCATTGTTCACATTCTCATTTCATGAAAACAAATAAATAACAAGTAATACTTCAATTATTGCAAACTCATAACATGAAACTTAATAATTCATTCAACTTGTAAATAATAAAATAAAGAAATTCTACAATCTTGTAAATTCATGAACATAGAAACGTGATACTACAATTAACTTGTAAATTTATGCAAATCATGAAATCATGAAAGTTGAATATTTTGAACTTAGAAATCATATATCATAAAAGTTGAATATTTTGAACATGAATATCATGAAATCATGAAACTTGAGAACCTTAGACATGAAAATTATGGAAATATAAAACTTGATTATCTTGGACATAAAAATCATGAAAACATGAAATTTGAATATCTTGAACTTGTAAATCTTAAAAACATGGAATTTGAATATATTGAAAATTAAAGTTAAAAAACTTGAAATATCAATCTTGTAAAGTTTTAACATATGAAACTTATAAAATTTTAAGTAATAACATGGAAATCATGTAATCATAAACTTTGAAAATTTATTCTTGAAGTTCATGGGGCTTGAAATCTTTTACTTGAAATTCATAAAACATATAAAGTTTATAGGTTTATAAATAATAACATGGAAATCATGAAAACATAAAACTTAAAATTTTATTCTTGAAATTTAAAAACTTATTCTTGAAATTCATGGAACATATAATTGTGAAAGTATAGAACTTGAAATCTCAATTTTATGAAATCTTGTAATGAAATATAACATGAAAAAATAAATCTATAATAATGGCATAATGCATATTATCTATTCACCTTTAATCCAAAGCTTTCATACACAATTTCCTTTCTTCACCTTATGTAACAAGGTTGATCCTCTACATCATACTCCTCCTCACTTTCTTGGCCACTTATAATAGCTACAATCCATCATACATACAATGAGAATTCATTCAATCACTAATTATAAACTAAAACTTCATAATTTCATGCATATATTCTTGTAGTTTATCCTAACCTAACAAGATTGTTTCTGATATAACGCATATTATACTAATCCAAATGACTTGATTATTTTTATATTAAAATAGAAATATAAGGGTATAACATATCCAAAATTCAGATCAAAATGAGTTCTACACAATTATCAGAAAATTTTCAAAGTCTGCTCTGCTCTTATTGCAGGGGCAGATTGACCATTCTTTATAATTTTGCTTGTCCTTTACAATGTACACATCCAATATAAAATTAATTTAAATAGGTATTATAAAACATATAAATTAACATTTCTTATGTTTTGTGTTTCCTATAATTCAATCTCTAAAGTCCTCAAATCAGAGGCTAAATTTGGCACTGCTATCATGCTTGATAGCCAGAGCAGTCTATTTTAAGCCAATTATTTACCATACTAAATGTTATCCATTTATCCTGAAATTTTTATGAGACCTAAATAACATATATATGGATCTTTATAACAAATTTCGTGAAAAACAAATATCATTGGCTACTTAATTAAATCAATTACAGTGGCTCTATACAATTTTGTCTTACACATGATATAATCTGGCAGTCCGTGGTTCTATATTCCTTTTCCCTATCAAATAAATTCCAAATGACCTAAAATTTTTCCAAAATATAGACAAGATATATACTTACAACTTTTATATTTTGAACTTTTTCTAATTCTTTCTTGAAGACTACGAATTAATAGACACAAGTTTCTGTCCTAATTCAAAACCCTAATTTCTATGCTCATACAATCAATTAATCTACATCTCCATCTTAATCACACTTGAATGTATATATTTATATCATTTATTAAATAAAAATAACCAATTTTTCTCATGTATTCCAAACTTGACCCAATTAGGGAAGGAAAAGAAACTCTAGTTCTTTCCATTAACTTATTCAATTCAAAGCAAACTCATCACTATACAACACATATAAGCTTATCTTAATAAGATTAGAACAAACAAACAATTCTCCCTTCAATTCCTTAATATGGCCAAATCATGAAAGGATGAGGAAGGAAAGAAATTTTCAAGCTATTAAATAAAACATTCAATAATCAATCTTAGATGATCATAAGGAAAATAATTAATGAAGGATTACCTTACAAAAATCAATTCTTTCTTGTTGGATGGTGTAACCGAATTTGAGAGAATGAGAGAAAGAGTTTTCTTTTTTCCTCTGAGAGAGAAAGAAACATGTAGGAGAAGATGGAAATGAAAATAAATATGTATAGATTTTCTTCTTCTTCTTTTTTTAACCATATATTTATTAAGATAATTTGTGTGGTGGAAATTTCCTATTATAAGATATTTTTGTATAAGTTTGAAAGCAAATGATCTTGCATGTATGAGTTTTGGTACATTAATTGAGATCAAAATTTTGATTTGAAGAGTGGTGGGATTCACTTCCTACTAACTTATTTTCTTTACCACTTTCTCATTTACATTTCTCATTTCTCATTTTTTTTTCATAATTCTTTTATATTTTTTTCACTCTTATTTTCAAATAATAACTATTAATTAACTTCTGATCATTTATTCTTCATAAATACTATAATCTTCTCATCAATAATTTCACATTATATCCAATAAATTCTTATAATAAGTTTTACTAGGGTTCAAACTATATTTATACAGTTAGACACTTAAATTCGGTTATCCAATACTTATACTTCATGCCTTGACTAGGAAAAATACCTAGGGTATTACAAAAGGTTTCTTCATAATCAATCCCATATTTTTGTGCAAAACCTTTAGCAACAAGCCTTGCCTTACAATGTTCCACTGAACCATTTGCTCGAGTCTTAATTTTATAGAACCATTTACAGCCAATGATAGACTTCTCTAATGGCAAATCCACCATATCCCATGTATGAGTACTTATAAGAGCCTGAAGTTTTTATGCCATAGCTTTCTGTCAGAGAGGATTAGTACTAGCCTCACTATAGTTTTAAAGTTCATTTAAGGAAACAAGAGTAGAATAACAATGATAATCACGAAAAGTAACATTAGGTTGCCTTATATGAGTACTATGACGAGGAGAAGACGAAACAGGTGGAGAAATAAATGATGAGGAAGAATCAACAGATGTTGAAGAACCATAATCCTGAGGCTATGGCGAACCATTAGGAGCAAGTGTAGGTGAGCCAATATTGTTTGAGCTATACTGTCCTGCAAAAGATTCATTAGAAAAAAAATAGGGGGATTTGTTAGAAAAGAAGAAGAAATATACTGAACCTGAAAGGATGAAAGACTAGAAAACATCTTATGTTCCCAGAACGAAACATAATGAGAAATACGAAGACGTTGAGAAAGAGAATCTCAATAACGAAAGCCCTTATGTTCAATTTCATATCCTAAGAAACAACATAATCTAGCATTGGGTTCTAATTTTGTGTGTTCATGAGGCTGAAGAAGGACAAAACACGCACTACCAAAGACACAAAGAGATTGATAATCAGGTGCATGACCATATAAACGTTCATAAGGGGAAATATTACCAATAGTAGAAGTGAAAACTCGGTTAATGGTGTAAACAGTTGTAAGTGCAGCTCCCCCCCCCAAAAAAGACTCAGGACATGAGGAAGAGATAAGAAGGGCTCTAATAGTGTCCAGGATATGTCTATGTTTGCGTTATGCTCTGCCATTTTGTTGAGATGTACTTAGACAAGATCGATGTACAATGGTTCCATTTTGAGATAAAAATTGAGATAAAATAGAGTCTTTATATTCCATAGCATTTTCAGTGCGAAAAATTTAATCAGGACAAGAAAATTGAGTTTTCACCATAGAAGTAAACTGAATATAAACTTGAGGTAATTCAGACATGTTTTTCAAAAGATAAATCCATGTATAATGTGAAAAATCATTCACAAAGATCACAAAATAACGAGAACCACCCATAGTTAAATGAGGAGCTGGTCTCCAAATATCATAATGAACTAAATCAAAAGGTGAAATAGAAATAATGTCACTAGAACCGAAAGGTAAAGCATAATGTTTGGATAACTGACAGGAAACACAATCAAAATGTTCATTTTTAACATCTCCCAAACAACCATTAGAAATTAAAGATCTAAGTCTAGAACTAGAAACATGTCCTAAACGAGAATGCCAAATAGTAGAGGAAACAGTAGCAGTAGCAAAATTGGATGGTAAGCGAAAAGAAGTAAGCTCAAATAGTCGGGCCCACTTTACGCCATATCCCAAGGATTTCCTTCGTCCGAGGATCCTACATAATACAACCATTACTCAAAAAATATAAGTCAACACCAAGTTCACATAATTGACCAACAGAAATAAGATTCAAAGAAAATTTAGGAACAAAAAAAGTATTTGGTAAAGACAAATTGGATGTAGAAATAGTGCCTATTTTAGTAACAGATAAAGCAGAACTATCAACAGTATGAACAATAGGTGAAATAGTATGAATAGACATAGAAGAATATAAGGAAGAATCAGACGTCATGTGATTGCAACATGTAAAATCAAAAAATCATGAAGAAGAGGTACCTGGAGTAACAGAAAGAAAATATGAAGAAGACACACCAAAGGAAGATTTTAATTGCTGGAGAATGGTCTGAATGTCCTGAAGCGTGAAATTGGGAGAGGCAGTGTCAGAAAAACCCTCAACAGCAGCAACAGTGGTGGAGGAGCGCCCATGCCTAGAAGTACTGATAGAGGAATTAGTGGAAATGCCAAAGCTAGAATTTTGTCGATTATGAGGCCGCTTACGACAGTCAACCTTCATATGATCGAGTTTCTTACAATAATTACAAGTAATAGTGCAAGAAAAACCTATAGAATTAGCTAGAGCAACATTAGGCCGTGAGACATGTGGAGAGAAAGCAAGACTTAAGGGAGTGGCTACAATGGCATTAGTAGATGGCGAAAATCATTCTGTACAAATAGTGGTGAGACGAGTTTCTTCAGAAAGTAATTCCCGAATCACAACATCTAGTTTTGGTAAGGATTGCAATGAAGAAGTGAAGCACTGATAGACTCAAATTCTGAGCGAAGAGTCATAAGAAGATGCCAAACACGTTGGCGATCACGAAGATCCAAATAAAGATTAGCAGAGGCAGAATCAAGCTATGGAGGATCACAGTTGGCTAATTGATCCCAGAGTGTTTGAAGTTCATAGACATAGCCATGGATGGTTTGATTAGGTTGTTGCTGAAGTCGATAAAGATGACGATAAAGCTCTGAAATTGATGAACATCATCAAAAATAGAATAATGGTTTTTGAGAAAAGACCATACCTCTGTAAAGTATTAAACTGAAGAAACTCACCCTTAATATTAAGGAGACAAGTATTGCGAAACCAAGTTAATATCTGATATTTTTTCCATGCCATTGATCTAGTCGTTCAATAAATTTTGAATCATCCTCATTAGTCCCTTTCAGAGGTTTAGGGACCTCACAAATAACATAACGCCAAAAAAGACGTCCTTTCAGAAAATTGCACATTTCTTGTGCCCATATATCATAATTGGTCCCATAAAAAATAACAGTGATAGGCTGCAAGATTGGCTGAGAAAGAGGCTGTGAATTCTTGGAAGTAGCCATCGATGTTTAAAAGATGGACAAACCGGTGTGAAAATTGAAAACCGAACCTGAAAGGTGATGATAAAGGCAGAATCTGGTAAAAATAAGTGTAGAAATGAACTCAGAGGGTTGAAAAACCTTAGGAACCGGTCAGAAAGTCCAGAAAATAAGAATGAATCAAACCGAACTGATCGGTCAAAGTATTCAGGATCGAGTCAAACCAAGCGGGTTGAACCATGGCGTGAATCAGGTCAGCTGTTCTGCTAACATCACCACCGGAACACAAAAAGATTGGTCGGCGTGTGAGGGCTCATCCGAAGTCCAATAAGGGTCCAGCAAGTTGGGTTAAGGTCGTCGGAGAGAGAAGAATCTGATGGTGGGTGTAGATGGCCGATTCCGGTGTCGGAGGATGATGAATGGCCAGAAACATAAAAAGTGGACTTGGGCCAAAATTTGCAGAAAAACCAAAAACAAAAAAACAGAGGAAATTTTTTGCAAAACAATAAAATTTCCTTAGAACAAAGCCATCAAAATAATAAAAATTTCAGAGAGAAGTTTTGATACCATATTAAGAATCCAAATCCAACCTTAAAACTCAAATATTAAGGTTGGAAGGCTTAACATGTTATAAGACACTTTATATTGTTATTTATTTTCGATGTGAGATAATTTCTCTAACATATTAAGAACCCAAATCCAACCTTAAAACTCAAGTCTTAAGGTTGAATGGCTTAATATGTTTTAAGGTCCTTTATATTGTTATTTATTTTCAATGTGGGATAATTTCTCTAACACCACTCATTGACACGTGCTAGGCTAGACTAGCACGTGGCACGATTATATACTAAATCTGTGTCAGGAAGCACATGTGGCGTATTAATAGAAGACCAATAAGAATTTAGAACTTGGTAATGGGCGATCCATATGGTGAACACAAGAGGGCATAAGTGCATAGGGGTATAGTCCCTAAATCGATTAAGCTATGATACCATGATGTAGCCCAAAATGCACTAAGAAGGGGGTTGAATTGGTGGGTAATTAAAAATTAAAAATTAATGAGGATTAAGGGAAGAAGATTGAAAGAACATAAAGAATTTATAGTGGTTCGGATTATAACCAATCCTACATCCACTCCCCAATCACCAATTGGGTATTTCACTATCAATGGAGTTTTTCCAAGTTCACTCCCAACTTAGTGTTTAAGCTCACACTAAACTTTACAAGTGTTTTTCCAAGGCTCACACTCAAAACCCTCAAGTGTTTTCACTAGGCTAACACTTAAACCTCTCAAGTGTTTTCACTAAGCTAACACTCAAACCTCACAAGTGTTTTAACAAGGCTCACACTCAAACCTAAACAAGAGTTTTCCTAAGGCTCACTCTCAAACCTATCAAGTGTTTAAGGCTAACACCCAACCCTTGAGCAATGAATGCTCTTACAATAAACACAAAATGTGTTAAATAAAGTTTAAGGCTTAAGAAATGAAAATACAAGAGTTTGGCCACTTATGAAAGTTGTTGGTTCTTAACGAAGGCCTTTAGAGGGAGTATTTATAGCCTCCCAACACCAAAGAGCCGTTACAATTGAAGCATGGCCAAATCTCTCTCTAACAGTTAGAAAATCTTCATTAAATGCACTGTCAGAGTGGAATCGCGGTCGCTAAGCCTTGGTCGCAGTCGCGATGTCCTTTTTGCGGTCGCTACTGCATTATTGCAGTCGTGATCTTCATATGGCTCAACGGCTAGTGACACGTGGCAGATTTTCATTGCTTGTTCAATGTGACCGTTGGAGCTTTTTCTCTGCCTTATGAATATCGCGATCGCGCTTTGAATGTTGCAGTCACTATATAGCTTTCGCGCTTGGAGTTGCCGTCGGGACACTAACCGCGAACCTCTCTGTCTGATTTGTGCAATTCAGGGCTTTAGCTATATTACGGTTTTGACTTGATGGTTGCGGTCGCTACATGCATATTGCGGGCGCAATATATGTGTTGCGGGCGCTAATTAGAAGTCCAGTAAAACACTTAGAGAATTTTCCAAATTCTTGATTCCTAAGTGTTCCTAAGGCATTTTATCTGTAAAAATACACTTAGATAAAACATTAGTACAATTCAATTTGATTATCAAGATCAAAATAGAGATTGACTAAATTGTACACCCAATTTAGGTCAACACATGATAATGTAAATATAGAATTAAGAGAATTTGTATATATTGATGTGTATTGTGTACAAAGAATAAACTCTATATATAGAGTTATAAGAGAACCAAATATGAAAGGAGAATATACAAGAATGATTAGGGGGCATGATTATTGCCTATAATTTGTACATTAACATGTATGATAAAAAAATTTAAGATAGCTCGATTAATAAAGAATTCAATTCCAACCCAGTAAAGCATATAAAGAATTCATTTCCAACTCAATAAAGCCAATAAGCTAACATTTCAGAAATCGATAGAAAAACCCAAGAGAGGATATTCTAATATTATTTTTCTAGTAAAAAAATAAATTAATTAATACAAATAAAAGAACAATAAAAGGGAAAATTGAAAATTGTAATAATTTAGATTAAGGATAATAAGATAAAAAGAAAAAGTACTCATAATCAAGGCTCTCAATAGGAGAAACATATGCACCAACAATAGCAATATGAGAAGTATCACTCTTATTGTTTATGAGGAATGACTCTTTCATTGAACTGAATTCTTTATCTTTTGTCCAATCCCTCTTTAACTTTGTTGAACCATTCATCTACATCAACCACTAATTTGAAAAGAAAATTGAAATAAATAAGAGATCATAATTAGCAATAATAATAAATTGTATTGATCAAGGCATTGCTACTTAAATCAAAATCTTTTTATGTTGAATTAAATGATTATTTTTTAATTAATCAGTATTTTTTTGACCATTTAACATTTTTAAAATCATGACATACAATTTGTAAACACCAAATATTTATATGCAAATTAAGTTTAAAAATTTATCTTAAGCACTTTATTGAAACACATAATAAGAGTAACTAAAAAGCAAATCCACTTTTTTTTTTTTTTTTTTTTTTTTTTTTTCAGTTGTAAAGTGACTGTATCGAAAATTTGATTTTTTATATAATTTTAATTGATTTAGATAATAAAATATTTTATTATGGTATTTTAATTGATTTAATTTAATGATTTAATGTTTATTTTGAAATTTTTTTACTTAATTGATTAAATTTTTTTTTTCAGGATTACATATAATGATAATCAAATGAAAATTTACAGATAGTGATAATTATTATGATATTTTAATTGATTTAATGTTTATTTTGAAATTTTTTTATTTAATTTATTTAGATAATTAAATTATATACAATTTTAATTAATAAATTTTGATTAAATGATTTAATGATTGATAATTGATTTAGATTTTCTTTTAGATAATGATTTAATATTTATTTTGAAAATTTTTAATTATGATATTTTAATTGATTTAATAAATTTTTTATTATGATATTTCAATTGATTTATAATTTAATGATTTAATGTTTATTTTTATTTTAAAAAATTATTTACATTTTCAGGTTTTGACACGTATCAGCCTTAATAGATCAATATCTACTGATTTAGTATATAATAATAGATAATAGATAATAGATTCAATGAATATTTATCGTTTTGCCAAAACTAAAGGTGAGTATTCAGTTAACTGAATCAAAACAAACTGAAATTTAAACTAACCAAAATTTTTAAGACATC
Source organism: Vernicia montana (assembly GCA_949750685.1). Lineage (NCBI taxonomy): Eukaryota > Viridiplantae > Streptophyta > Magnoliopsida > Malpighiales > Euphorbiaceae > Vernicia > Vernicia montana. Next base: position 3,367 of record CATKHJ010402727.1, on the reverse strand, counting down.
TAAAAAAACCAAACTAAACTAAATATTTTCGATTCAGTTATAACTGAATAATATTAATTTATAATTTAAATATCATTATTTTATATATTATTAATATAAGAATAAAAATAAAAATGAAATTTATTATTAAAAATATTAAATATCATTAGTAAAAAAAACTCATCATAGATAATATATTATTGCTAAAAATTATATTTAATATATTAATAAATAAAATTTTAGTTAGTTTGATTATCAATTTTAAGGTAACCAAATCGATAATCGAAAATTAATAATTTTCTAAATTAAAAATCAAACCAAATCAAAATAATTGAATTTCATCAATTCGATTTAATTTTTCGATTAAAACCGAATAGTGCACACCTGTAGCCAAAAATCATTTGGAAACATAAAAAAAATGAGTTATAGTTTGATATTTTTGGAACGGATTATTATTATGTTGAATCAATTGGTCTATCGACATATTTGTTTTTTTACTCTTAGAGATTATATTTTTTTACTCATGATTTATAATTTACAAAATTTTATTTTTTAATCGGTGTTTAACAATGTATTTTTTTTTTAATCTATAACATCTTGAGTTCGAACCTATTAAAGACAGATATATCAAAAAAAAAAAATTATTATTAATGTGGATTGATATTATTTTTTTTTTATATATTATTATCTTATTGAATTGATATATGTATTGTATGGAGAATACTTCACAATTATGAGGAAATCAACGAAAAGTTCGTGAGACAGGTATTTTGTTTTTTCTTAAACATGTGGATCATATATTCTTCTGTTGTTATTCATACCTGTGTGGGCTTGGGCCATTTTTTGCCACACAGTCCATGCTCCCTTCACGTGACAAATTTATTATGTCATCCATCCAATCTACCAATAATTCAAACAACATTTTAGTAATTTTTTTTAATGATTTTCATATGATATTTATTATTCATATTTTTAAAATTATGTTCATATAAGTACTTACATAGTATGAAATAACTCATATTATTGAATCAAATACTTAGCTTAATTATTTCTTATGCATAATGTTATTTCAAGTGTAGGTAGAATCCTACATGATAAAAAATTAAAAAGAGATGTATAAGTGGGAATAACTCATAGATCTATAATTTTAAGATTTTAAATTAGAGAATAGTATCATGCCCACTATTGTGTTTTCTCATTAGATTCATTAAGAAGATCTTCCGATGAAGTGGGCTTTCCATTGCCAACACATAAAAAAATCAAGTGTTTTATTTTTTTTAATAAGCTATGCACTCATTTGTATCCCCCAATTTTGCAGTGAGATTTGATATGATGCCCGTCAGTCTTGAGTGTCCATTATCAGTTGCCACTCCTATGAGTGATTCTTTGTTGGTGGACATAGCTTTTCCAGCATGTCCAGTTCGGGTCGAAGGTAGGATTCTTCCTGCCAATTTGATTGTGCTTGATGTGATGGATTTTGATGTGATTCTGGGTATGGACTGGTTGTCGACCCATTATGCTACCCTCGATTGCTGCAACAAGAAAGTTATTTTCCGTATACCTGGTGATACATAATTTTCTTTCAAAGGAGATAGAAGTGTTGCTCCCTGCAACCTTGTTTCAGCTATCAGTGCTAGAAAGATGTTACGTCGTGACTGTTAAAGTTATTTGGCTCTTGTAAAAGATGTTTCCAAAGATGTTGGAAACGTGGGGAATGTGCCAATGGTGAATGAATTCCCTGATGTATTTCCTGAAGAGCTTCCAAGGTTACCTCCGGATAGAAAGATAGAATTATGTATTGATGTGGTACTTGGAACAAACCCTATATCCATGCCACCTTATAGGATGGCACCTGTAGAACTAAAGGAGCTTAGGAAACAATTGAAAGATCTTTTGGATAAGGGTTTTATCCAACCCAATACTTCACCTTGGGGTGCTCCGGTGTTGTTTGTGAAAAAGAAAGTTGGATCAATATGCCTCTGTGTTGATTACAGACAATTGAATAAGATGACTGTAAAAAACAAGTATCCTCTTCCTCGAATTGATGATTTGTTTGACCAACTTCAAGGTGCTAAATGAATTTCCAAAATTGATCTTTGTTCGGGATATCATTAATTGAGCATCAGGAGGGAAGATAATCCTAAAACAACATTTAGTACTCGGTATAGGCATTATGAATTTCTTGTGATGTCTTTTGGACTCATTAATGCACCTACCGCGTTTATGGATATGATGAACCAGGTGTTTAAACCATTGTTGGATCATTTTTTCATTGTGTTTATCTATGACATTTTGGTATACTCAAAGACTCCTGAAGAGCATGCCCAACACTAGAGGATGGTTTTGTAGTCTTTGAGGAATCATCAGCTTTATGCCAAGTTCTCCAAGTGTAAATTTTGGTTGGACAGTGTAGCCTTTTTGGGGCATGTTGTTACTAAAGATGGCATTATGGTGGACCCTAAAAAGGTGGAAGTTGTCACAAATTGGTTAAGGCCTACTACAATCATCGAGGTTAACAATTTTCTTGGGTTGGCAGGCTAGTACCGCCGCTTTGTCCAGGATTTTTCAAGGATAGTAGCCCCTCTGACTCGATTAACTTAGAAGAATGTTAAGTTTCAATGGATTGGGGTGTGTGAAGACAATTTTCAGAGGCTTAAAGATTGCCTCACCTCAACTCCGGTATAAGTTTTACCTTTAGGTATAGGAGGTTACATCGTTTACTGTGATGCTTCGAGAGTTGGTCTAGGGTGTGTTTTGATACAGCATGGTAAAGTAATTGCTTATGCCTCTCGCCAGTTAAAGAAGCATGAGAAGAATTATCCAACCCATGATTTGAAAATGGCAGCAGTAATATTTGCCTTGAAAAATTGGAGGTATTACTTGTACGGTGATGTGAGCCCTCGCCCGAGCACCGGTCCGATCCGCTAGAGGGAATCGAAATGCTTATTCAGGTTTGGTCTCACGATGGAACCCTCGGGTTCGGATTAGTTGATTTAAAAATGAATTTGGGAGTCGTCACCTTAATTTTATTTTATTTGGAAAAAGTCAAGGAAAAACCCATTTGACTCCAATTATTACCCAATAGAAAAGTGTACTAGTCCTTGATTACCAAAGAGAATTCGAGGACTAGATTTTCGGTTCATTTTTATTAATTTGGAAAGTTTAATACACAATGACTTAAAATTGATTTCATGAACATTTATAGATGAATGAACAATAATGTATGAATTAAAGTAAAATACAGCAATAAAGAAATTAAATAAATAAAGCAAATATAAATCTCAAATTTATAAAATAAACCAAATTAGGGGATACTTTCTCTAACACTTATGGGATTATAGGAAAGTCACACATTTTCCAAAATAAATCAAATAACAAAAGTAACTAA
>CATKHJ010402725.1:0-11794 GCA_949750685.1 Vernicia montana | reverse complement strand
AGGGAGCAAGTGTATGTTATGGTTGTGGCCAGCCGGGTCACTTTGCCAGAGATTGCCCTATAACTGGTGGTCAGAGAACTTTCACTCAGGGATCTATGGCTAGTGTAGCTCAGCCTAGGTTCACCTCCGCTCATTCTCAGTCCAGGGGACGATTTAATGGCCAGCAGGGCCATGTTTTTGGGGGCAGAGGTAGAGGACAGAGTCAGGGCCAGAGTTCTGAATTCGCTGGTGGAGGATAGAATCAGAACCAGGGTAAGATTTTCACACTCACCCATCAGGACGCTCAGGCTTCTAATGCAGTGGTGACAAGTATTCTTTCTGTTTGTTCTTTAGAGGCTCGTGTATTAATAGACCCGGGTGCTATGCACTCCTTTATATCCCCCAATTTTACAGCAAAAAATCGATATAATGCCTGTCAGTCTTGAGTATCCGTTATCAGTTGCTACTCCTATGAGTGATTCTTTGTTAGTGGACACAACTTTTACTGCATGTCCAGTTTGAGTTGAGGGAAGGATTCTTCCTGCTGATTTAATTATGCTCGATGTGATGGATTTTGATATAATTCTGGGTATGGACTGGTTGTCGACCCATTATGCTACCCTTGATTGTCGTAATAAGGAAGTTGTCTTTCGTATTCCTAACGACACAGAGTTTTCTTTTAGAGGAGATAGAAGTGTTGCTTCCTATAACCTTGTCTCAACTATCAGTGCTAGAAAGATGTTACATCATGGCTGTTAAGGTTATTTAGCTCTTGTTAGAAATGTTTCCAAGAACATTGGAAATGTGGAGAATGTGCCTATAGTAAATGAATTCTTTGATGTGTTTCCTGAAGAGCTTCCAGGATTGCCTCCAAATAGGGAGATAGAATTCTGTATTGATGTGATACCAGGAACAGATCCTATATCCATGCCACCTTATAGAATGGCACCTACAGAATTGAAAGAGCTCAGGGAGCAGTTGCAAGATCTTTTGGATAAGGGTTTTATCCAACCCAGTACTTCTCTTTGGGGTGCTCCGGTATTGTTTGTGAAAAAGAAAGATGGATCGATGTGTCTCTGTATTGATTACAGACAATTGAACAAGGTGACTGTAAAGAATAAATATCCTCTTCCTCGAATTGATGATTTATTTGACCAGCTTCAGGGTGCTAAATGTTTCTCAAAAATTGATTTTCGTTCGGAGTATTATCAATTGAGGATTAGGAGAGAAGATATTCCTAAAACAACATTTAGAACTCGGTATGGACATTATGAGTTCCTTGTGATATTTTTTGGACTCACTAATGCACCTGCCGCGTTTATGGATATGATGAACCGAGTGTTTAAACCATTCCTAGATCAGTTTGTCATTGTGTTTATTGATGACATTCTAGTATACTCGAAAACTCCTGAAGAGTATGCTCAACACTTGAGAATAGTTTTACAAACTTTGTGGGATCACCAGTTGTATGCTAAGTTCTCCAAGTATGAATTTTGGTTAGATAATGTAGCTTTTATGGGGCATGTCGTTACTAAGGATGGTATTATGGTGGACCCCAAAAAGGTAGAAGCTATCACCAATTGGTCAAGGCCTACTACAGTCACCGAGATTCACAGTTTTTTTGGGTTAGCAGGCTATTATCGTCACTTTGTCTAAGATTTTTCAAGGATAGCATCCCCTTTGACTCGATTAACTCATAAGAATGTTAAGTTTCAATGGACTGAGGCATGTGAAAATAGTTTCCAAAGACTTAAAGATTGCCTTACCTCAGCTCCAGTATTAACTTTACTTTCTGGTATAGGGGGTTACACAGTTTATTGTAATGCTTTGAGAATTGGTCTCGAGTGTGTTTTGATGCAGTATGGTAAAGTGATTGCTTATACCTCTCATTAGTTAAAGAAGCATGAACTAAACTATCCCACTCATGATTTGGAAATGGCAGCAGTAATTTTTGCCTTAAAGATTTGGAGGCATTACTTGTATGGTGAAACTTGTGAGATTTATACGGATCACAAGAGCCTGAAATATATTTTTGATTAGAGGGACTTGAATTTGAGACAGAGGAGATGGATGAAAATTCTTAAAGATTATGATTGCACCATTCTTTACCACCCTGGTAAAGCAAATGTTGTAACTGATGTATTAAGTAGGAAGTCCTCTGATAGTTTAGCTCATGTTGTGGTAGAGAAAAGACTTATAGTTAAAAAGTTACAGGAATTGTTTGATGAAGGGTTATAGTTGGAGGTGCACAATTCTGGGGTATTGTAAGCGCACTTCAAAGTTCGTTCGGTTCTAGTGGAAAGAATTAAAGTGGCTCAGAGACGGGATCCACAATTGTGCAAAATTATAGATGAGGTACAGGAAGGCAGTACTCGAGACTTCGTGATTGATGATAATGGAGTACTTCGACACTGTTCACGTTTATGTGTTCCTGAAGTAGATAATTTGATAAAAGAGATTTTGGAAGAAGCACACCTTGCAGCGTACAACATGCACCCAGGTTCCACTAAAATGTACTGTGATTTGAGGGGTATTTATTGGTGGAATGGTATGAAGAAATATGTTGCTGAATTTGTTTCTAAATGTCTAACTTGTCAACAAGTGAAGATGGAACATCAGAAGCCTTCTGGATTGTTTCAATCACTTCCTATTCCTGAATGGAAATGGGAAAGGATCACTATGGATTTTGTGAATGGATTGCCTAAGACTATTTCAGGGTATGACTCTATATGGGTTATCGTGGACCGATTTACCAAATCGGCACACTTTATTCCTATTAAGGTCAATTACTTTGTAGCTAAGTATGTCAGGTTGTATGTGAAAAAGATAGTTTGTTTGCATGGAGTTCCAGTATCCATTGTGTCAGATAGATGACCACAATTTACTTCCAGATTTTGGAAATCTTTGCAAGATGTATTGGATACAAGGTTAGATTTCAGCACAACTTTTCACCTTCAGACGGATGGTCGGTCTGAGAGAACAATTCAGACTTTAGAGGATATGCTTCGAATGTGCATACTTGACTTTGGAGGTCATTGGGATTGGCACTTGCCATTAATTGAGTTTGCTTATAATAATAGTTATCATGCCAGTATTAAAATGGCACCTTATGAGACTCTATATGGCAAAAAGTGCAGATCTCCAGTTTGTTAGGAAGAAATTGGAGAAAGACAGTTGGCAGGACCTGATTTAGTTCAGATTACTTCAGATAAAGTTCCTATAATCCGAAAGCGGCTGAAGACTGCCTTTAGTAGACAAAAAAGTTACGCGGATCCAAGGCGTATAGATCTTTCTTTTAATGTGGGTGACTTTGTTTTCTTGAAAGTATCCCCTATGAGAGGAGTAATGAGATTTGATAAGAAAGGAAAGTTGGCACCAAGATATATTGACCTATATATGATCATTGAGAAAGTTGGAGCAGTTGCATATCATTTGGACTTGCTATCGGATCTTTCACATGTTCACCCTGTATTTCATATATCTATGTTGAGAAAGTATATTTCCGATCCTTCTCATGTGATTCAGCTACAAGAAGTTCAGATTTGTGAAAATCTGTCTTATGAAGAAGTTCCTGTAGCTATTGTGGGTTTTCAAATTCGTAGGTTTCGTTCCAAGGAAATTCATATGGTTAAGGTTATGTGGCGTAATCACACAACCGAAGAGTGTACATGGGAAGTAGAAGCCTAGATGAAAGAGAAATACCCTTATCTGTTTGAGACTAGTTGATTTATTTTGAAATATAATATTTCAATGTTTTAAGTATTTATGTAATGAAATGTGTATTAATTTTTATGAATTACTATCTTTACCCAAATTCGAGTACGAATTTATTTTAAGGGGGGGAGATTGTAATATTTTGAAATTTTAATTATAAAAATTATTATTTGGATATTTATTTTAGTAAAGTAAATTTATCTATTTAGTAAAAAGTGAATTTATTTAAGTAAATTTTCAAAATTATTTATTGTTATTATTATTATATATATATGTGTGTGTGTGTGTGTGTGTTAGTGCTGGAACGAAAAACAAAGAAAAAAGTGAGGCAGAGAATATAAAGAGATAGAGGCAGTATGTGAGTGTCGGTGAGAGAGAGAGAGAGAGAAAGAAAGAAGAAATCTGCTCGGAACACCGCCTTCCGGACCTCCGATCTCCCCTATTTTGGTACCGTTGAGTCCCTCTTCTCTTAAGTTTCGATTTGGTATCTCATTTGCTAATTTTTAATGAACGTTTGAATTTTAGCTGGAATCCGGTGAGATTACCGACTTGCCAACACATTTTCCGGTGACTCTCCTGCGAGTGAGGGAGAGTGTTATATATTTCTGGCATCTATGTTTCGATACGAATTCGTTGACACCAATTTCACCGTTATCCGACACCGTTGACATTTTCCGGTGACTTTTCCGGCGACTCTCCGGTGAGTGCCCTGTAGTCCGAAATTAATCCCTGATAATTATTTTAATATTAGAATTATCTATTTCGGCATATTAGAATTATTTATGAGTTTGGATAATTAATGGTAATTATATTATTTTATAGTTATTTGGAGAACAATAATCATTATTGGAGTTTAATTTTAAAAATTGTTATTGGAAGCTTTAAACTTTTCCATACCCTAGTGTCAGTTACGTGCTCCTAGAGTCGGGTATTGACAAGAAACATGTGTGTTAAAATTATATATATATATATATATATATATATATATATATATATATATATATTGTTAGTATGAATAAGACTCTTCTCTATAATTCACAATTATGTCTCAATGTGCACCGTCCAAGACTTGTCTGCTCCTCTCCAAAGTCCACAATTATGTTTCCATGTGCACCGTCTAAGACTTCTCTGTCAATACAGCTAGCACCTCTCTCTAGATAATTATGCTTGTAATCACGTTCAAATAGTAGTTTTGTAATCTTATATAATCCTAGCAATTATAGTACATTAAACACAACTCATTAATACAATTTATCAGTTTATCATGTAATCTAATATGGTATCAGAGCTTAAGAGCTCAGTAAATGTCAGAAACTCAGCCTCCGCAAAATACAGAAAATCCATTATTTTTTAGTCTCCTCATTTGTATTCTAATTTTTTTTTTGAAACAGAGTATCTTTCCTTTCTATAAACTTCCCATGAACACGTCCAAAATTTAATTTGACCACATCATCTGAAAGCCCTCACCATAAGAAGAATTTTGGTGCAATCTGTTTCGAAAATGAGTGTAAAATCAGAAATTCGATGAATACTAATCACATAAATTTCTGATGAAGAAGACTATTCTAACTCAGTTACTGTTTCAACTCAGTCACTATAGTAAGACACTGTAGCAGAGGTACTGTTCATACGGTACTATTTATCGGGTCTCGTAGCAGATCAACTGACTCGATTCAAGCCTTGGTCCAACCCAATTCGCTAGTCCAATCCGTTCTGACTCGACCCGAATCCATTCTGATTCGGGGTATGGTTCTTTGTTTGATCGAACCGGTTCAGTTTGCTTTAACCAACCGGTTTATTGATTTTTATATCGATTTTCAATAAACTCAGACATGTTCCCAAGATTTTTAGACCTTCTAAATTCAATTTTGTTGTCCATTTTGTAAAAGTTTTCTTATGTCTATCTGTTCTCGACCCTACCTCAATTTTTTATGTTTTTGTGGCTTCCCTGTTCAACCCTTTTCCTAACAATTTCGAATGAACCAAGATTGGTTCCCAAGTTTTTTAGATCTTCTGAAATCAATTGTGCAATTTGTTTTGCAAAATTTTGTCTCTATCTATATTTTCTTTCTCTGCATCAATTTTTTGTGTTTATTTAACCAGTCGGTTCAACTCTTTTTCGACAGGTTCTGAATGAACCATTACTGGTTCCTGAAATTTTTAGACCATCTGAATTTATTTTCGGTCTCTATTTTATCATTTTGTGACTCAACCAATTACTTTGGGCCTTTTGAATCCATATTTGCCCTTTTGAATCCATTTCTGGTATATGTTTTACCAGTTTCTGAATTTATCTATTCTTTTGGGCCGTTTGAAATAATTTTTTTTAGCCTTCTAAAGCCATTTATGACACCTGTTTCAAAGCTAGATCTCATGTCTTCACGTGTTCTGCTACGTATCCTGTCTGTGCTCTGCCATTAAGATGACTCCTCCTGTTGCCATGTGTTCCGTCACGTGTCAAAATCTGATATGTTTTACCATATTTCGACTATGTTATAAGTTTTCAGTCTATATTACCAGATTCCGACTTTGGTTATGTTTTTCAGCTCCATATTCTTTAAAATGGAGGAATTAAATATTCTGTCTTTTGTCTTCATGAAATTTTTCAAATTTATTTTTCAATTCTACTACGCTTATCAGTTTATGTCTTTATTTTCTGTTTCCAGCCTGTTTAAACTAGCTTTTTATTTTATTTTATTTTAATTTTATTTTTTATGTATTTTGTTTTCTATTTCAATCCATTTTCCAAATCTACTGAGCAAACTCAAGCTGACATCTACGATACCACCTTGAGTTTGAGGGAGGGTGTTAGTATGAATAAGACTCCTATTCAAAGTTCACAATTATGTCTCAATGTGCACCGTCCAAGACTTCTTTGCTCCTCTCCAAAGTTCATAATTATATCTCCATATGCACCGTCCAAAACTTCTCTGCCAACACAGGTAGCACTTCTCTTCAGATAATTATGTTTGTAATTACGTTCAAATAATAGTTTTGTAATCCTATATAATCCTAGCAATTTTTATACATTAAACACAACTAATTAATACAATTTATCAGTTTATCATGTAATATATATAACACACACATATAAGTTGAAATTTTTTTTATGAGTAAAGTGATTATTTAGTAAAAGAAATTTTAATATGTTTTTTTTTTAAGAATTCAAACACTAGAGTTTGAATTTTTATATTTTGTAAAATCATACTAAAAAAATAGGGAAAAATATTTTGACATGTATAAACTTATTATACTCAAGAAATATACGTGTTAAATAGATATATTATATATAGACATATAGTCGAGTAGGCTATTTTATGATATAAGAAATTAATAAATAATATTTTTTTAAAATTAAATATTTATTTTAAAAGATCAAGATTTTAATAATTTAAAATTCTCACAGTCTCTCTTCCTTTAAGATTTTATGTATATCATGTGAAAAATAGAATTTCTTGTACATATGTAACATAGTAACAGCATCAGCATTGTCTTCTACTATATAAAGCCCACCCTCACTGACCCCTACTTTGAAAACCTCCATACAAACACCACCCAAACACTGCCTAAAGAAAAGAAACAAAAAACGAGTTTCATATATACATAACTACGATCAGTCAAGAGAAAGTAAATCTGTCATGATGAATGGCCAAAAAATGCCACAACCGGAGCTGGCTGTGCAACTACCGGAATTCAGGGTGGCTGGGTCGGAGAACAGTGGAACAATGAGTGGGCCGCTGGTTGGGGCGGCGAAGCCTTTTTGTCGGAAAGCTGAAGTCATGCACGTGATACTTAGGCTGTTATGCATGGTAACCTCTGTGGCTGCACTGTATTTCATGGTCACAGCCCGCCAGTCTAGCAGTGTCTCCATTTATGGGTTTAACCTTCCTGTTCACTCCAAGTGGTCCTTCTCTCACTCTTTCGAGTAAGTAGCTTTTTTTATTGTTTGGTTGCTGGGAAAACTGATAGAAAATTAGTGAAAATGAGTTTAAATTTTTTGCTTTTCTTTTCTTTTCTTTCTATGCAATCTGCATTTTCTTAGTAACCAAACAGTCCATTAAGGATTTTCCAATTCTCTCTAATTATTTCTTAATTGACTAGAATGTCCTCGATTTATGATATGAATTACGGGAATTGACCGAAATTGACCGACAAAAGCGGGGTGCTGTCCTTGCTTATTTGTCATGTAATGCAAAAAATTAGTACTATGATTCTATTGAATTTGTGCTGACGAAATTGCCCTTGGTTTTTGTTGCTTTTCCGAGTAAAAACAAAATTTTGGTACTCTCACTTCAGGACAGGTTCATGGCATTTGAATGAACAGAATCAAACCCGTGAGCTTTTTATTTTGCTATTTGGAAGTTTTTGACACAGAATTCTCAAACCCATTGATATTGAAATGAGTGAAATTAAATAACTTTTCTGGCTAATTTGAATGGATAATCAGTAATTTAAGAAATAATTGACAATAAGTTTGATGGGTTATTAATTTGGATGATGAGTGATTGTTGGTTCTGTTAATAATTTGACCTTAATTTGTAGGTATCTAGTTGGAGTTTCAGCAGCTGTAGCTGCACATAGCTTGCTGCAATTGCTAATTAGCATGTCAAGGTTGCTTAAAAATTCTCCAGTGATTCCTTCAAGAAGTCATGCTTGGCTTATTTTTGCAGGAGATCAGGTATTCAATATTCAGGTTTTGTTAGGTAAAGGTTAATTGTAATTAATGCCTTTCATAAGTGGGGTATGTGTGTGTTAATGTTATGTACTTAAAAGTAATGATCTGCTTGGCAAGTTTCTTTTCCTTCTGTTGAAAGAGTTTCTATATGCTCTGCAGGTTGTTAGTGATTTGCAAAAACCAATAGAATCTTGCAAATTAATTTTTGCACAATAAAGCCAAGTTGTTTAGAAGGAACTAGTTATAAATACAACCACCCAATTTAGTATACAGTTTCATGGCAAGTTAGCTGAAGAAAGAACTGAATTTGATGCTTTTAACCTTAAGACGAAGAATGATCAATCATGTCAAACTTTTTCAATAGCTAAAAAGTAAATGAAATTATATCTTCATTTCTCTTTATGTTGTAGCTTGCCTTGGTGATATTCAAGAGTTTTGTATTTTCATCTTGTGCTTAAGTTGGGCATGCATTTTTCAAGATTTCTGCATCTGCAATGCACTTAAAACTTGTGAATTTTGCAAGAATCAAGTTTCGAGTCATGCATAAGTTGTACTATGTAAGAGTCTCATTAATCTTCAAGTTTGCAGGTGTTTGCATATGCAATGATTAGTGCTGGGGCAGCTGCCTCTGGAGTCACCAATCTCAATCGCACAGGAATCCAACACACAGCTTTACCAAATTTCTGCAAGTCTTTACATTACTTCTGCAACCATGTTGCTGCTTCTATTGCCTTCACTTTCTTCAGCTGCTTCTTGCTTGCTGCATTGGCTGTTCAGGAGGTTATATGGCTCTCCAAGTCTAAGTACTGAAGTTCCTTTACCTGTCATACTTGATAAATGTGTAATCTTATGAGCATATGTAGACTTGTAGGAAATACATGTATGCTCTTACTAGTGCTAGTTCCAGAGATCTACTTTTTGATCTGAATGGAAATTTTGTAGTTTATCATGTTAAGTTGCGTTTGTAAAGAGCAACGTGAAGATGGTGATTTATGACCAGATTGTTGAAACTCTTGTACATGTACACTTTTTCGTTTTTTTGTTTTTTGGTTCAATGGAGGTCCAATAGGTCAAAGTAACAAGCGGCCTATATAGAGGTAGTTCTCCCCTTTTTAATCTCTCTCTTACCATATTGGAAGATTTGAATTTGAAACTTCTCATTTTTTTTAGGCAAAATGTTATCCTTGGCAACATAGAAGCTTGTTTTTGGAAAACAAGAACATCCTTTTAAGCATCTTCCATCCAAATAACAACAAATGCTATTAACCAAATCCATATGTTTTCCACTGTCACAAGTTGTTAAAAGGGAATTTTTTCCGAAATTAATTCCAGAAGTCGTGTCGTTTCATTTGGATTAATTATTGCTTACTAGAATGTCCTCATTGATCCAAACGACAGGTCGAAACTAATTCCTACAAACAAAACACTTTGCGCTCTCACTTGAATTGCTAATATAACTCTTGGCAAAAAAAAAAAAAAAAAAAGAATTGCTAATATAACTCAACCGGTCGTTTGCCTACAGCCACTAACCCCCTCTCAAACGAGCTATCCAAACTGAATCCTTCAAACCGAACGCTTTGTAGCTCACATCTCAGCCACATCTGGACGACAGGTCGTTCACCGACTAATGGTTTGTATTGAATTAATAGAATTAAAGACATCAATAATAACTTTTAAAAATTTCACAGAAGTTAAGAGATATTCAATAATGATTTTTAAAAATTTTAAAACAGTTTGTAAAAATTATGGGGTATTCAATTACAATTTTTATAAAGTCTATAAAAAATAAATAGGTATTTAAAAAGTTATTAATTTTTATTAATAATAAATTTTTATGTACTTTCACTAAATTTTTATGTAGTAGTATAAATAAAAATCTCAACAATTTTCCTTCATTCCTCTTAAGATTTCAATCCACTTTTTTTATTTTTATTTTTTATATCTCATTCTCCATCTTCCTATTAAACCCTAGCCTCTCCAATCTCACCTCCTTCCTCAAAAAGACGGTGCCCATCTAAATAGAACATACCTGCTGTCCTCCCTAGCTATTGGTCTTTTTCTATTTTTATTTTTTTCTAAGGAAAGTGACATTAATTATTTCATGGGAGAGAAAAAAATATACAAGTAGGAAGCAAAAAAAAAATGGGAATTTTGTTCAGATTTCAATCCAAGACAAATAGCAAATTTTGTTCATAGAAGAAATGCTACTTCTTCTTCTTCTTTTTTTTTTTTTTTTTTCATAGGTTGTACGTAACTATAACTATAGCTTCTCATATCAGGAACCAATAAAATGTTTATTATTTTTTTTTGCAATATAGAAACAATATTACTATATGCTATTTCAAAAACAAAAACTATAATTTTTTTTAAAAAAGTAGTTATTAATTACATATTAGTTATTAGTAATTACTACTAATTAATATCATAATTTAAATATAATTTTTAACTAATAATCAATTAATTAACCTTCTCAATAATTTGATGACTTCCTCGATAAAATATGTCATTTTCGATTTGATTACATTGCAATAGTTGAATTCTTTAATTGAATCCAAAAGACAAAGTAAAAACTCAATTTTATTTTTTCTTCTAAAAATACTAGATTATTGAAGATAAATTGATTTTAAAGTATGTAATAATTTCAGTAATAATCGTTAACAATATGTAATAAATATTAATTTTTTTAAAAAAATATTACTTGGGTTGAACAATAAAGTTCATTCTTTTATTTATTATTTTAAGTATTTATTTTTATTACATGATAAGTATAATTTATTACATTATATAAAATAAATATTAGAAACTAATGAAAATATATTAATATTTATAAAAGTCTATTAATATCTATAAATAAAATTTTTGAAAATTATTGATAAATTTATAAATTTCGCAAGAGTCATTCACTTAAAAAAAAAAAAAAACTTTATAAATATCTTTAAAAATTTTAATTAATACACTCTTCTTAATTCCTTAAAACCAAACGACGACGTAAAGATCACAAAAGCGAACAGACCACGACTCAAATTGGGCGAAACGGTGCGTTTTCAGGACTGTCTTGTTCCCTCTGTCAACCGTACCACCATCTCTCTATCTACAACTACAAGCTCCAACAGAATCAGAACGGAGAGAGCTCTCTCTCTCTTTCTCCTTGAAATTTCAATTTGATTCGATTCAAGAAAGCTACTCTCCTTATACACTGGCAGCCTTTACAATGTAAGTTTCTCTATAATTCCTCTTAAATTTCTTTTACTCATCTTTACATTTCTGTAATGGCCACCCAATTTTCCTTTAGCTCTTCCCTCTATCCCAAAACCCAAAAACCCCACAAATTTCTGCTTAAACGACGCACTTACCCTTCCATTTCATGCCAAAAACAAAACCCAAATCTTGAATTTGATAGTGAAACTAGTAAAACGCATAAATCGA
>CATKHJ010402720.1:0-14646 GCA_949750685.1 Vernicia montana | reverse complement strand
ATGGAAAGTATAAATTTACATTTTTACATGAAAAATAAAAAGGGGAAGGGGATTGGTTGGGATTTGGATTTGAAACTTGGATTTAGATTCCAAGTTTGCCTACGTACCTCATTGAATGGGATCAAAACCCGCGTAGTTCGTTCCACTATGAGGTGGAAGGAGGGCTTAAAAATCGGTCAGATTCGATTAGTTTGATTTGGTTTGATTGAAGGTAAGAGATTATACCTTCTTTTGGGTTGATTTGAGTGGTGGGAGAGTGATTTTACCGGAGCGGAATTCCGTTTCGGAGAATGAAAAATGATTTTAGAGAGGGATTTGACTACGCAAAATTTAATTAATTAAAAGGATTAATTAATTAAAAATAATTAATTAAAAGGATTAATTAACCACTTGAGTGAAAATTTAATTTAAAGGAAAGAATTAATTAATTAATTAAAATTAATTTTTTAATTAATTAACTAATTGAAAGTGGATAAAAAAAATTTTTTAAAAAAGATTAATTAATTAATTAAAATTGATTTTTAATTAATTAATTAATTGAGAATTGATGGGAATTTTTAAAAAAGATTAATTAGTTAATTAAAATTAATTTTTAATTAACTAATTAATTAGAGAGAGAGAGACTAATTATAGAGAGAGAAAAAAAATCAAATGGAAAACTCAACAAGTGATTTTTAGTGTGATTTGAAGTGAAGAAGGGGTAGGGTATTTAAAGGGAAAGTGGGGATGGAAAAAAGACTAAAAAGGTACAAAAAATCAGAAAAAAGGGGGGTATTTTTGAAATTTCGAAAAAATGGATCGAGCCGCGGGACACTCGCGCGAACGCGCGTTAGGGACACGCGCGTCCGCAAGAGACGCGTGCTGCGTCCGCCGGAGCGCCTGGCAGACGCGCGTAGAGCTCGTGCGGGTCCGCAGGTCAGACCTGCGGACCGTACCGCACGGCAGCCTGACACACGCGTCAGGCTGCAGTGCGGACCGCAGGGGCACCGGCGGCCGCCGCGTGCACCTGCACAGCCGCGCAGGACGCGCGTCAGAGCCACGTGGACGTCCGCACGGTCCTCAAGGTACGGGTCCGATTTGATTTTTTTGGGGCTTTTCGGGTCAGTTTTTGGAGTTTTCGGGCTATTCTGAGGTCTGAAAAATTATCGGTCAGTGTCGTTGGGTCCGAAATTAATTATCGAACATTTTGACAGTCAGTTTAGGAGAAAATTTGATGATTTTCTAAAAGGTTCTGTCTGGTACAGAAAGTCTAGTCGGGGTCAGAAAAGTGATATCGGTCTGCGTTGGAGAGAAATAAATCGTTTACCTTTCGGGGGCGCTGCCCCCTTGACCCCTGCCCGCTAACCGGCTAGCGGGACCGCCATACCGGCTCTGCGTAGCGCACGAAATTTAGCAAGTGTCAAGCTGCGGCAGCTTAAGGGTGCAAAATTGAGGGTTCACACACTTGTTCTCTCTCTCTCTCTCTTTCTCTAGTTAGTTTTCTTACTAATTTTGAGTAATCCTAATTAGTTAATTAATTAAAAATTAATTTTAATTAATTAATTAATTTTTTAATTAGTCTCCACCCACTTTAAATTAATTAATTAATTAAAAATCAATTTTAATTAATTAATTTTCCAATTAGTCTCCATCCACTTTAAATTAGTTAATTAATTAAAAATTAATTTTAATTAATTAATTAATTTTCCAATTAGTATTCATCCAAATTGATTAATTAATCCTTTTAGTTAATCATTTTTAATTAATTAATCCTTTTAATTAATTAAAATTGGGTAATTAAGAAATCAAATCTCCTTTTTTAATCAACCTTGTTTTCCGAAACGGAATTCCGATCCGGCAAAACCAATCTTCCACCACCCAAAAAGAAGGTATAAATCTCTTACCCTCACTCAAATCTCAAACCAAACCGAACCAATCAAATCTGACCGATTTTTAAACCGCCCCTTCCACCTCATAATGGAATGAACTACATAAGTTTTGATCCCCATTCAATGGGGTACGTAGGCAAGTTTGAAATTTAAATCCAAGTTTCAAATCCAAATCTCAATCAATCCCCTCCCACATTTATTTTTATGTAAATGTCAATTTATATTTTTCTTATAAAATTTCAATTAAAGTAATTACTTAATTATTTTGGAGTAAATGAGCGATTTTGTGATTTCCCTAATACCCATAAGGGTTAAAGGAAATACTCTCCTTTACTTGTGGATGTTTAAATACTTGCTCTTCATTTTTCCATATATTTCATAAATATGCCATAATCATGCATTATAAATCGTCATTAATACTTGTCATACATGAAATTATTTTTCAAGTCAAATTAAACTAAAGAGGCAAATTGAGTTTATTTTAACCAAAAACCTAGTCCCCGAACTCGACCTGGTTCGAGGATTAGTGACTTTATCCTTGGGTAAATTAATCAAAGATTAATAAATTAGATTTTTTTCTTAATTTTTCCATTTAAATAAATTAGGGTGGCGACTCCTGAATCCATTTCAAAAATCAAATCAATTTTCTGAGGTGATAACCGCTTCCAATCGTGAGCACCGAAACTCGTACCTAACCTCCCTTAAAAATCGCTTAGCCTTTCCTTAAGGCATTTTCTCGAGTGAGGGGAGGGGCGTTCAGGCGAGGCCTCACACTTGATTCCTTTCCTCCAAGAAGCTACATTAACGTATTATTTTGAATTTTTATATTTTATGGGTATTATAATGTATATTCATTCTATAGCGCTCCATAGTATAATGTTAAGGTATAAGTCTAAATAGAATGATTTTTGGAATGATTGAAGTATTATTTTTGCTATTGTTCATTATGGTTGATCTTGATCCATAGTGAACAATGGATGATTATGTATGACAAGAAGATATGAATGATGGATTATGCTATATTATGGTCTTTTAAAGTATATGTATGAGTATAATTGTTGATCCAGGTTATGTTCATATGGTTTTACGGGTGCTTGATGGTCTTAAACCTACCCACGCCTTAGAACCGTCACACCATGAAAGTCGGGGTGTGATATTATATTATGGACTTGGTTCCACCATGCATAGTGGAACCAGGCCCCCACACACACGCAGTTTTAGTTTAGTTTTTTTTTTTTATCAAATCTTTTTTTTTCCTCACACTCACAATTGGTCCCCACATTTTTTACTGACAGCTATATTTTGCAAATCTAGAATTTTATTTGCTCAAAAAAATTTTCTTTTTGTATTTCATTTATATTTATATTTATATTCTTTTATTTTATTTTATTCTTTTAAAAAATATATTTAAATTTAGTGTTAATCATTTATATTTTTATTAATTTATCATAATTTTGTTTAGTATAATAATTCGTTTAGTCTTTCAATTTTATTATTTTTACAATGATATTTTATAACTGAAAAAATCCTTATTTCATAATCACCACCAACAAAATTAATTAAGTGTATATTAATATTATTATTTTGTATATAATAAGTATGAACATTCTATGTAGGTATAAGATTCAATTATCCTACCTTCACTAATAATTATTAATTATAAATATAAATATACAGTAAATTAATTTAATTTTTTTATATTAATTTTTTTTACTAAGAAAAATCATTTTATTCTAAACATGATTGAATTAAAAAAAATATTTAAAATTAAAATAAATATATTCTTTTTATTTTTTAATTCATGTAAATAAAAATTAAATGTAGTTATTTATGCGTAAAATTACTAATAAGAATAATTTTTTATTTTTTAAAATAAAAATATATTATATAATTTATTTTATTTATAAAATTAACAAAATGTTTGATGATAATAATAGTGTAATTGCCACCATTTACAAGATACTAGTTTTTATATCATGTTTGCATGTGGAATAACATTTTCAATAACTTAACATTTTCTTTATATATATTATATTTTTAATATAAATTATAATAGATTTTGTCATTATATGATGTTGAAGTACTATTAACCTATTTTAAATTGAATAATCATAAATTAAAATTAAAAACTTAGTGACTATATATTTGACACAACTATATGCATGATAAATTATTTATATTATTCATATTTGTAACTATTAGATTCATCGTGATAGTTTTATTAAACAAAAACTGTAGGTTCATCATATATAATCAACATGATCATTAAGTATTACTTATAAGTTCATCAAATATATGGTGTAGGTTTATCATTTATGAACTGTAGAAATTGTTCTTCAATGAACCTGTTACCATTGCTAAATGAAGTTGACATAATTATATGCATGATAAATTTTTTATATTATTTATATTTGTAACTATTAGATTCATTGTGATAGTTTTATTAAACAAAAATTGTAAGTTTATCATACATAAGCAACATGATCATTAAGTATTGCTTATAGGTTCATCAAATATATAGTGTAATTTCATTATTTGTGAACTGTAATAATTATTTTTCAATGAACCTGTTATCATTGCTAAATGAAGTTGTAACTTCTCATAAATGAACCTGCATATTATGCAAAAAAAAAAAAAAATGTTATTGTATTCTAATGAACCTGCAGGTTATATATAATGAATCTGTTACTTTTATCATTAAATATATAGTGTAGATTCATCATTTGTGAACTGTAGGAATTGTTTTTCAATGAACCTATTATCATTGCTAAATAAAGTTATAATTTTTCAGAAATGAACCTGCACCTTATGCGAAAAAAAAAAAAAAAAAAATGAACATGTCATTATATTCCAATAAACATTTAACTATTATTAAATAAATCTGCATGTTATATATAATGAACTTATATATTATATATAATGAACCTGCAACTCTTATAATGATATTTGCATCTGATTATTTTTTCAGAGCGAAAAATACACACTGACAGTTTTTTACTCAACAAAAAATATCACATTTAATTTGAAAATTAATAGATTATTAATATCACATATAGTGTTTTAAATATACTTTTTTGAAATAAGTGCTTTAAATATTTTAAAAAATATTAAATCATCAAATTAAATTAAATTAAAATTTAAAAAAATAATTTTAAATTTATGTAATTTAAATTTTGAGGTTAAATTACTCTCAATTTTATCATATAAATTTATCAATCCGTATTTAATAGAAATTTGTTGAAATTATAATTACCAAAATTAGAAACTCATAAAAAAAAAAATCGTATTTAAAAAAAAAAAAGAATAATATTTATTTTTATTATTACTCATATAATTATTATCCAGCAAAAAAAAATGTGATTTTTATAATTGGTAATTTAGTGATTCCTTCTTTTTTTTTTCCTTAAATACAGTGGTCCCCTTTTTTTTATCTTTAATTATAATTGGTCCCCCTTATCTATAATACTATATAGATGTGAATCCATAATATAATTTACCTACTGATACACTGACCAATGCATTCAAAATTAAACAAGTAATTTAATATCAAAGACCCCAATAAGTTTTGGCCAATAGTCCCAAGACTGTGGACAGGTAGATATATAATTAATGCTATAAGTGATTAAATGCTAATACTTCCTCAATTTCAAAAATATTAACCACTATTTTTTTTTAAATGTTATAAAATACTTATCCACTCTAAAAATAAATATAGATATTTATTCATTTTATTTTTATTAATTGAAATGTGTAATACTTGTGTATTCTTAAAATTAATATGTAGTAATAAATGAGTATAAATAAGAGTATAAGTGAAAAAATATAATAAAATTTATAAATTGACAAGCAATTAATGATGTTTTCTTAAACTGTACAGGAAAATAAAGTAGATATTTTTTTTGGGACGGAATGAATATATGATAGAAGGGGATGACCTTAAAAATTGTTGAAGTGCCGGCAAAAGGGTCAAATTAGTTTTCGAACTTGGCATCCGGGGACAAATCAGGACAAAATCACATTTTTTGTCATCAAAATCTTCATACTTGGTAATTTTTGTCAAATTAATTATTGGTCAAACTTTGACCAATGCGTGTGTTATAAAATTAAACGAAATAACGTTAATTTTATAAGTTTTGTTTGATATAACTTTTTAAAAAAGTTTTTTTTTTAAATTTATAGTTTTTTCAGTTTTGAAAAGTATTTTTGAAAAAAACAGGTGAATAGATACTTTTTGAAAA
The DNA here is from genome assembly GCA_949750685.1 of Vernicia montana. Lineage (NCBI taxonomy): Eukaryota > Viridiplantae > Streptophyta > Magnoliopsida > Malpighiales > Euphorbiaceae > Vernicia > Vernicia montana. The sequence continues at coordinate 8,540 of CATKHJ010402720.1, read as the reverse complement.
AGTAAAATTGAAAAAAAAAACAGTTTCAAAAAAAAAATCAATCAATTAAATAAAAAATTCAAAAAGTATTTTTTTAACCTACAGGTTAATAGTAATCAATTAAATTTAAGTTTTAGGAGTATGAATGAAAGTTACTTTTCGATATATTGTGTAATGATTAAATGTTTTAATGAATGAAATTAATGATATTTTATTGATCATTATACACATTTTTATTTAGTATTAAAAATTAAATTCCAAGAACAAAGCAAAAATTAAACAATTAAATGAACATAAGAATTACAAAATCTAAAATATCTTTCATTAATATCTATAAATAACATTCAAATAAGAGCGGATTAGAAAATTTAACAAGGGGCGATAAAAAATTAAAACCTAACTTATAATCACATAAATTAGTATCGTGCTATATTTAATTTTCATCAATAATTAATATATTAATTAATCACACAATAGCTTTTAGAGGCTAAATAACATTTTTTGTATTTTTTTATTTAATTAATTATTTTTTTAATTTTTTTGAAATTATTTTTTTTTAATCATATTTTTAAAAAAATATCTATTCACCCATTTTTTCAAAACTGAAATTTTTTTTTTTTAGAAAAACACTTTTCTGAAAAACTATGTCAAACGAAACTTATGAAATTAACACTACGTCGTCTGATTTTATAGCATACGCATTGCCCAAAATTTGACCAATGACTAATTTAATAAAAATTATCAAGTATGAGAATTTTAATAACAAAAAGGGTAATTTTGTTCTGATTTATCTATAAATACCAAATTTAAAGATTAATTTGTACCTTTTGGCTCGAAGGGCCATAAGTCTGTTTATACAATCCTATAATTTAACCCTCTAATGAACGCTTAAGTTGGAAATCATAGCCATTGAAAAGCAGCAAAAGCAAACCAGATTAAGTCCAAAGAAAATGAATATATATACTATGCGTAAGTAAATTAATGTATTTTAATTTTCTTTATTATTTTTGTGAAAATAATTTATTCAGAATCTAAAAAGCCAACAAAATATATTATATGGGTCTCTCATCATCCACTTTCAGGTAGATCCAAAGTCTCAACTTCAACTTGCTTTGGCAACTTGCATTAACAAATTTTTTATAAGCCCATCAACATCTTCTTCACTACTTGCACGCTAATTATTTAATCTTTAATAATTTAAAATAATATTTTAATTGAATGATAACTGATAAGATAATAAGATCACTTCAAAAATATATATAGATCATGATTTAAATTTCACTCTTATAAAATACTATTGTTTAATCTCTTTCAAGAATTCAACCTCTAAATTTCTAATTTCTATATATAATAAGAAATTATTACAATTTGAATTTTGACTTTTAATATGATATACTTATGGCTTTCATGATATGGATGACTCATATTGTGGGTTTTTTTTTGTTTTAATTAATCATTAAATAAATAAATAATGTTAATAAGGACAAGAGTTTTGGACCTACCTTGAAATTTTAATTTAATTTAATTTAAGGATAAAACAAAGGCTCGCATCTGTACCAAGAAGTTTGGAATTTGTCGTGGTTACTTTTAATAAATTCAATGGAGGGGAAAAATTAATTTTTTTTTAAAAAAAAAAAAAGGGAAAGAAATTAAGAAAGGAAGCGCTGGTGAAATCCGCGTCACAACTTGTCTCTCTTTTGTCCTTTTTTTATTAAAAAAATAAGAATAAGTGCTGGCCAACCAATTTTCTTAATTATTATTTGTCAAAAAATAAGATTAATTATGCTCCATCTAATTGTGACTGGTGAGGGTAATTCACTTTTAGCTTTACAAATTTTTTATTAATATGGGACGCAAAAGCTATTAATTTAGAGTTGGACTAAATAAAAAAATTGTTATAACTCATCATTTTGATTTATTTATTAAATTATCTAGATTTATTTATTAAATTATCTAAATTGTGCATCATATGTGAGTTGTTTGTTTTTCTTTTGTGAAAATATATTTGTTTTTTAAGTTTGGAGTTATTATTATTTATGATGAAACTAATTCTGATCGAGATGGTATCGTTCAATCTTGCTTGAATTGAATTTGAGCTGATACGACCTGAAAAAATAAACAATAGTCAGGTAGGCTAGGTAAGGTACCTAGCAAAGCTATTCCGACGATCAAGTTAGGTAATTGACTCAATTTGGAAGACTGATGATAATGTTCTGTATTGCCTGTGTATAAGTGCATGTACCTATGAAGGTTAATTTTTGAAATATTTATAGGTGATAGATCTTTACATGAGTTGAGTATGGATTTTTTTGACCGGTTCGGATTAAGATGACAACTTGCACATTTTATTTTCAGACTTGGACTCGAACTAGATGGCCCTGTTGACTTTGTCCTAATAGTTTGTGGACTTCTAAGCATATTGGATTGAGCCGGATCCATTTTACTTTATGATCCAGTTCATTATATTTTGTCCTTTATCAATAGCCTCCTGTTTCACCGAAATAAGAATTCTTGTGAACTTCGGTAGAAACAATTTAAACTAACAATTAACATTTAACAACATCCTTTGAGATTCTCACACCTCGGTTTTAAGGCCCATTCACTTTGTTAAGGAATTTTGAAAGTCCTTCGTGTTGACCTAAATTGGGTATTCAATTTAGTCAATCTCTATTTTGATATTGACAATCAAATTGAATTGTACTAATGTTTCATTGAAGTATGTTTTCACAGATAAAATGCCTTAGAAATGCTTGGAAATCAAGAACTTAGAAAATTCTCTAAGTGCTATGATTGGACTTCTAATTTGCGCCCGCAACACCTGTATTGCGCCCGTAATATGCATGTAGCGACCGCAATATAGCTAAAGCCATAATTACACAATTCAAACAGTAAGGTTCGCGGTCAGCATCGCGCCCTTAACTCTAAACGCGAAAGCAGTATCGTGACCGCAACAAGGCTGTAGCGACCGCGATATTCATAAGGCTGAGAATGAGCTGCAACGGTCATATTGAACAGGTAATGAAAATCTGCTACGTGTTACTAGCCGTTGAGCCATATGAAGACCACGACCGCAATAATGCAGTAGCGACCGCAAAAAGGACATTGCTACCGCGACCAAGGCTTAGCGACCGCGATTCCACTATGACAGTGCATTTAATGAAGATTTTCTAGCTGTTAGGGAGAGATTTGACCATGCTTCAATTGTAATGGCTCTTTGGTGTTGGAAGGCTATAAATATCCCCTCAAAAGGCCTTTATTAACAAGCAACAACTTTCATAAGTGGCAAAAACTCTTGTATTTTCATTTCTTAAGCCTTAAACTTCATTCAACACATTTTGTGTTTGTTGTAAGAGCATTCATTGCTCAAAGGTTGGGTGTTAGCCTTAAACACTTAATAGGTTTGAGAGTGAGCCTTAGGAAAACTCTTGTTTAGGTTTGAGTGTGAGCCTTGTTAAAACATTTGTAAGGTTTAAGTGTTAGCCTAGTGAAAACACTTGAGGGGTTTGAGTATGAGCTTTGGGAAAACACTTGTGTAGTTTGGTATGAGTTTAAACACTAAGTTGGTAGTGAACTTGGTAAAAGTCCATTGATAGTGAAATACCCAATTGGTGATTGGGGAGTGGATGTAGGATTGGTTATAATCCGAACCACAATAAACTATTTGTGTTCTCTCTATTCTTCTACTCTTTCTCAATTAATTTTTAATCGCCCACCAATTCAACCCCCCTTTTTGGTTCATCTTGGGCAACACTTCACATATCTGTACGCGCCGGACAAAATCAAGCATTAAATGTGAAAATCCCTATTTTCACACTTGGCACGATCATGGCCATGAAATCACATAGTCACATTTCATGTCTACCGCCTTTTCAGATTTTTTAAAATGATTACCCAACACATTTTTCTAGGGTTTTTCTTCTCTATAAAAATCCTTCTTCCTCTTCTTCTTGAAACTTCTTGCATTTTCAATTCTTCAGGGATTATTTTCTGCTACTACCTTTCTCAACTTCCTTTTATTCTTGTCCTTCTTCATTTTCTTTCATCTTATATCGCAATGGCTCCTAAAAAAGACGAAAACTCATACCCAAATATCATAACAGACCTAAAGAACATTTGGGGTGATGTTATTTCTACTTTAAAGAACTCAAATTTGAGTGAGTTTGTTGAGAATTTGGAAGATCAAAAGAAGTTTGCAGTGGATTTTCCTAAATCTTTCGACATAATTTATATTAATCTTAGCATCCAGGATACCACAGAGATGACTAAGGATAGTGACCACATTATCTTTTTCTATCATCAGATCGAGGCGGGTCTCAGGTTCCCCCTCTCACCATTCTTGGTTGAATGTTTTAATTATTTATGCATCAACCCAATGATGTTTTCACCGAACTCGATTCAAGACCTTCATCAATTCGAGGTGATCTGCAAAGTTTTGGGACTTCGCCCTACTGTAAGAATGTTCCAGTGCTTATTTAAATTTATTTGTTATGGTGATAGGTGAATATGGTGCACTAGATCAAAGCATGGGTGAAACCTTTTTATCAATAAACTGAACAAGGTGAACAACTGGCATTCCAAGTTCGGAACTGTTGTTATAAAAGAGAAGTACCGAGGCGGTGAGGGTTTCAGTTTTAGAGGAGCTCTCCAAGTTCCTGCTGTCTACAACCTTCCAGACATTCCTATAAACTTGTTGTCCAAGGAAATCATAGTTATAAAGACTCTTATAAAGGCAATTGCTCCTTCAACATGGGGAAGCTCGACTTTGTTTCTCAAATTAAAGATGCCTGAGGTAAGACTATGCATCTCATCATTAAGAAAATTAGAGGTGAGTTTTTACCTTCTTTCTTTCTTCGTCATTTTTTTAAAGAATACCCTTTTAACATATTTTATTTCTTTGTTTTTGTAGTGTGGCTCACCAACAAGGACAATACCTGTAAGAAGATCCATGATCTATCTAGAGAACAAAGAGTTGTCTCACTGTCTTTCGCCTAGCTTTTTCTAGGTCTTTTACTCTCTCAACAGAGAGTTGTCTTTAGTTTTTGCCTTCGATTTTTAGTACTTAGCGATTTTAGTTTTGAAAGAAGAAATAGTTTTATTGATAGAACTTCTTAAGATGTTGAATATTTCAAGTATGTGAAACTTTGACATCTTGCATTGTTACAAGTTTATAAGTAACTGGTCCTATCACTTTTCTAATTTTAAAGGCCCCTTCCCATTTAGGTGCTAGTTTGCTTGTTCCTTCTCTTTTGCCTGTAGCTTTGAGATTCCTCATTACTAGCTCTCCTTCTTTGAATTTTTGGGCTTTTACTTTCTGATTAAAATAGTTATAGCTCGCTGTTTATAGGCAGCCATCCTGATACTTGCTTTTTCTCAAAGCTTTTTCAAGAGATCTAGGTCCAGTCTTCTTGCTTTATTATTATCTTCACAATTGGTGAAGTTGACTTTCCCATTGGGTAAACCAATGTCAACTGGGATAACAGCTTCGCTACCATATGTTAGATTGAAAGGAGTTTCCCCTTGGGCTGTATTGGAGTAGTTCGGTAGGCCCATAAAACATAATGAAGCTTTTCTACCCAACTTCGCCCATATAAGTCCAGTCTTCGCTTCAATCCTTGGAGAATTGTTCGATTTGTTACTTCGGTCTGTCCATTCGACTGGGGGTGGGCTACTGAAGAGAAGTGTTGTTTTATATTAAGTCCCAAACAAAAGGTCCTTATTTTAGCATTGTCGAACTGCTTCTTGTTGTTGCTGACGAGCTAATATAGCACTCCAAACCTGCAGATAATGTTTCTCCATAAAAAAATTGATTACTTTTTCAGTTGTAATGGTTGCGAGCGGCTCTGCTTCCACCCATTTGGTGAAATATTTCACTGCAACAAGGAGAAATTTTCTTTGCCCCGAAGCTGCAGGGAAGGGTCCCACTATATCCATACCCCATTTTGCAAAAGGCCATATAGTAGTTATTGGCATCTGTTCCGCTACAGGAATGTGTCTTCCTCACTCATGTTTTTAGTAAAAGGGGAATTTTCTGACGAAGGTTATAGCTTCTTCCTAAAATACCCTTGTCGAATTGCTTTGGAAGCTAATATTTTTCCACCGATGTGCATCCCGACGCATCCCTCATGTATTTCTTTCAAGACATATTCTGCTTCGCTTGGTTTCAGGCATCTTAACCATGTGAGAGAATAAGCTCTTTTATAAAGTATACAATTGTGAATGGAGAAGTGAGCACTTCAGTGTTTCACTTTTTTGGCCTTTCTTGGATCTAGTGACAGTTCTTCTCGCTCTAAATAAGCTTTGATTGGGTCAAACCATATTGGTTCTTCATTTAGTTCCATCACTTTGTCCACCTCTTGTATGTTTTGATGTCCCAAAGTTCCTACAAAGATTTTCTGGGGTAATTCGATTGGGTGTACTGCTGCAAGTTTGGAAAGACTTTCTGCCTTATTATTCCCGTCTCTTGGGATTTTACGAAACTGCAGCAAGACTCCCCTATCCACCATCTTCTGGATTATCTCCCTAGTTTTTTGTAGGTATTTGATCATGGTGGGTTCCTTGGCTTCGAATTCCTTCTTTATCTGTCCGATGACGAGCTAAGAATCACTGTAAACTTTGAGTGATGCCAGGCGAAGGTAATCTGCGAACATTAGCCCTTGGATTATTGCCTCATATTTTGCAATATTATTGGTTGCCTTGAATCCAAGTTTCAAGGCATATTCTAATATGAATCCTCATTCATTTTTCAAGACTATTTCGATACCACTCCCTTCTCTGCTAGTAGCCCCATCGACAAATAGCTCCCAGCTTAGCTCGTTTTTACAATTTTGTTCCATTGGGTCTAATTTTCTTGTATTTGCCTCCGCTTTGGTTTCTAAGACTTCGGTATCAAAGGAATATTCAGATATGAAATCTGCAAGTACTTGTGCTTTAATGACTGATCTTGCTCGGTACTGTAACCCATGCTGACCTAATTCAACCGACCAACACAACATTCACCCTAAAGTTTCTGGTTTATGTAGTGTTTTTTATAGGGGTTTGTCAGTTACTACTATGTCTTAGTGTGCTTATAAATAAATCTTGAATTTTCTAGTTGATAATACCAAGGCATAGGCTATCTTTTCAATAGGCAAGTAGTTCGATTCAACCCCATGCAAAACTTTACTGAAGTAGTATATTAGTCTTTGTTTTGATCCCTCTTATATGATTAGAACCGAACTTATAGCTTGTTCTAAGGCGGATAAATAAGTAAGTACTTCTTCTCCTGGTAAGGGTAGACTTAGTACTTGTTCCGAGGTGAGAAATTTTGTCAGCTCATTAAATGCATGTTGACAGTCTTTGGTCCACTCAAAAGTAGTTGCTTTCCGAAATTTCTTGAAGAAGGGAAGATATTTTTCAGCTGATATGGACATAAACCGACTTAAAGCAACAATTCTCCTTGTTAGTTTCTATACTTCTTTTGTATTGCGAGGTGCCACCATATTTAATATTGCTTTTACCTTGTCCGGTTTTGGTTCGATTCCCTTTACACTTACCATATATCCTAGAAATTTGCCTCCCTGTATGAAAAAAGCGCATTTCTCTAGATTCAGTTTCATGCCATATCCATCCATGACCCCAATTACCTCGTCCAAATCCCTGAGGTGCTCTTTGAAGCTTCTGCTTTTAACTATCATGTCATATACATATGCCTCTAAGTTTTTTCCTAACTGGCTTTTGAACATTTTGTTTACCAGTCTTTGATAAGTTGCCTCTGCATTCTTTAAACCAAAAGGCATTGAGACGTAATAATAAGTTCCTTTCTCAATTATGAACAAAGTCTTCTCTTCGTCAGCTGGGCACATTCTAATTTGATGATACCCTTGTTTTGCATCCAATTAAGATAGGTATACATATCCAGCTGTTGAATCTACCAATTTGTCAATCATGGGCTAGGGAAAGGAATCCTTAAGGCAAGCTTTATTCAGGTCAATGAAATTTAGGCACATTCTATAAGTCACGTTTTGTTGTGCTAAATCTGCAAGTGTACAGATCATGGACAAGTAATAGTGTGTGAATAGAGTGTCGATCCCACAGGGAAGGTGTTGACAATTACCAAAAAATATGATTACTCTATTATTTAGAAAATTAATTCAGTTGTGAAGAAAAAGAAAATTAAAATAGATGTAAGAAAATTTAAAAAACAAATTCAATATATGATAAAGATCTAGAATTTAGATTTCATCAATTAATTATCTATGACTTTTCTATGTTTTCTAGATTGATTTAATTTTACTGGAATTAATGATTAGATTTCTCTAAATTATATGATGTTCTCTCTCAAGATATAACACGAGTATTTATGTTAACCTTATGTCTACTCTTGTGATCACAAGCAATTAACACAAACCCATTAAGTTTTATGGAAATCTTTTAAATAATCACAAATGAGTGTTCTTATCTCTAAGCAACACATTCCCTAGGTCTAATATCTTAATGAACTAATATTATGCTTCCACTCTCGCTACTTCACATAATATCTTTAAACATGCAAATAGTGATCAATTATTCACAAGCATTAAGTT
>CATKHJ010402692.1:0-12220 GCA_949750685.1 Vernicia montana | reverse complement strand
AAAAGAAATCCAAACACCTAAGGTTTGCCAAAGTAGATCTTGATTTCATTTGGACAACTAAAGAGAGGAAGTCAAGAACATCTAAGGAAACCAAAGGAGCTTGATAGAGGAAGCTTGGTGTGGAAATTCTAGAGGCTTCACACTTGGGGAGCTCAAGGAAAAGGAAGAATCAAAGTCTTGGCTTCAAGAGGTATTGTGAATATCACTTGTTCTTTCTTTTCTTGCACATGTGTTTTACACATTAATTAAGAGATTGCTTGGAAGTTTTATTGGACTCAAACCACAAGGTGTTGTGAAATTTTAAAGTGTTTGAGATTTCACAAACCCACCTATTCCACTGCACTTGGGCCCAATATTCCCTTCAAATGACTATTGCGACTGCGACCAAGTTGTAGTGACCACAACGTTCATAAGCCAAAGAAGAGTTGCAACAGTAACATCAGCAGCAAACGGGATCGTGCCACATGGCACTAACCGTTGGAGACATATGAACATTGCGCCCACTAAATGCTAATAGCGACCGTGATAAGAGGATAGCAATCGTAATTCTTGTCTGACAGGGCATTCAATGCAGATTTTATAGTTGTTGGAGTTTGATTTTTTTGAAACTTTTTGTAACAGCTCTTTTGATGGAAGGAAGATATAAATACCCCATCAAAATACTTGAAGAAACACCTAACTACTCATTCAACAACCAAACTCTTGCAAATTTAATTCTCAAGCTTTCATTTTCTATCAAACACATTGTGTGTTAATTGTAAGAGCATTCATTGCTCAAGGGTTTAATGTTAGCCGTTAAACACTATCTAGGTTGGGAGAGTGATCCTTGTAAAACTCTTATTGGGTTTGAGTGTTAGTCTTAGTGAAAACACTTGTGAGATTTTTAGTGTGAGCCTATTAAAAACACTTGTAAAAAGTTTGGTGTGAACTTAAACACTAAGTTAGGAGTGAACTTATCAAAACTCCATTGATAGTGAAATACCCAATTATAGATTGGGGAGTGGATGTAGGATTAGTTATAATTCGAACCACTATAAATCTTTGTGTCTTTCTATTATTCCTTACTCTTTCTCAATTAATTTTTTAATTGCCCACCAATTCAACCCCCCTTCTTGGTTCATCTTAGGCTACAGATGGACTAGAATAAACAATTACGAATCCTATGCTCCATGGTTTAACTTATATTCTATAACTCCGTAACATTTCTTAGTCTATACTAGATTTACACTTTTGCTCTGATACACATTGTCACATCCCACCTTAAGCGATGTGACGGTCCTAGGGCATGGGTAACCTTAAAGGCACCAACAACCTATAGAACTCCCTTATATGATATCACATTACATTTAACACCATCAATTATCATCCCAAGATCACAACCTGTATTATCAATAGCATAAGTTCCATATATCTCAATGTATGCTAAACATTATTAACATCAATCACATATCACTATATCAAATATTAATTTCTATATCTAGTTTAACATTTGACATTACAATTTCTAACCATATAAAGAATGCAATTTAACCAATCATACAATACTAAACCATAATAATCCATGGAGCTCTAAATGATTTGACCCAAACATTAAGCTGTAATCATCTTACATTTAGCTAAGTAATCTCAAGTGGAGAGTGATACTTGAGATCCACTTGCTGAGTCTGTTACTGAACCTGAAATAAAACACTGTGTGGGTGTGAGAGAAGCTCAGTGAGTACTATACGGTAAATTTGAAACAGTATATGAATACTTGTTTAACAATAAGATTATCAATATACCAATATAACAGTGTGGAAGAACAACTTTCCAATGGACAATAACAGTTGGGATTTAATATTAAGGTTCCAATGAAACTGTGGAAGAGAAACAATTTTCCAATGATCAATGGCAATTGGAATTCAATATCAAGATTTCAATGTAATAGTGTAGAAGAAACAGTTTTTCAATGATCAATAGCAATTGAGATTCAATATCAGGATTCCAATGTAACAGTGTAAAAGAAACAATTTTTCAATGATCAATAGCAATTGAGATTCAATATCATTTTAGCAGAAATCAAAGTCTTGGAAGCGGTGTGCTTCCCATATGTAAACAGTGGAGTGGCGGATGATGCCTTGCTCACTCATATCACTAACTGGAGTGGTAGGTAATGCTTTGTTCACTCATAAACAGTAATATAGAGCGTAAGACTGATCAGGCCTCACGATTAGGACCACCCCTCCTAGATGAGGCAGATACGCTCACCCTATCCGTTGGCTTGGACCATATGCACATGACTGATGTGTCACCCCACATCATATGGGGATTTCTGCTTTCAATAATACAGTATCATCACTTTGGATCCAATATAGAAGCTTTTCAATGTTTTGAATCAACAGTATACAATGATGATTCATATAAGATTCAATGAAAGATGAGAAAATGAAGGAACAATGGAATTTTTATACATAGATCAATTGGTTCCTTATAGGAACATAACTATGAAAATAGTTTATCAATAAGGGTGTGTTGAGTTTTCAAATGAGAGACATTAGTTCAAGAAATGATTCATTACAATGAAAGGATGGATATGTAAAATGTAAACTCTTTTACAATACTCAATTTGAGTACAGTTTTAGTATTCGTAGTCAAATAGTAGAAAGTAGGCCAAAGACCTCAATGAAGGGATTCAATAACAATAATTAGGCCGAAGGCCTCATTGAAAAGAATTCAAATAATAGTAGATAGGCCTCATTAAAAGGAATAATTCAAACAATTGTTTCATTAAAGAAATGTAAGGTTTTCAAAGTACTCACCTTGATTTCCTTAGCTCCTAACAACATGCTCTTAGTACAGTTGACAATAATGCTCCTCAATCTCTAAAACATCTTCCTTATTTTCCTTTTAGGTTCTACATCGAACCAAATCCTTGAAGTGCTCTTGACTTGGTGATGAACACCATGGGGAGCCTGCCATCATTGAGTAAATAGGCTAGAAGTTTCTTTGTTTTGACAATTTATGGACTTAAGGAAATTTTATAACAATTTGGATAAGTTTAAATGAAATGGATGGTGTTGATTTATTAAACATAATCCAATGGCTAGTATTCTTAGCCAAATTTTGATTTTACAATATTCATTTATATATTGATAAATATGGCCACATTTCTTTTACTGATAGGAAATTTTCATGAAATTTCCTTACTTATGCAAAACTTTGACTATTACAAATGTGGTGTTCATTTTCACTCATTTAATTTGACTATTATTTCCATGTAATTTTAAACTAATTTTCCCTTCCTACAACCTTATTAGGCCGTCCATATGAGCATATGGTTGGGCCTCCCACTTGTTCCACATGTTCATTTACAATTAACTCGTCATTTCGATAATTTTTACGAAATGACTGTTTTACCCTTCTTTTACACTGTATATTATTGTAACCGATATAGATGTAGTTTATTAAACTTATTTCATTAATCATGTTCATAACATTTTTATGAGTACATATGTACTATAATATCACAGATACATAACAAAATATATATATATATATATATATATATATATATATATATATGTGTGTGTGTGTGTGTGTGTGTGTGTGTGTGTGTGTGTGTGTGTGTGTGTATTTAACCAAGTTTTATTTGAGTTCCTATTTGATCTCGTTATCTCAAATATCATTTAAATTGCCTTTCAATGACATTATTATTAATTCGTAGAAATTAACTGGATTTAGGATATTACAACTGGGGTTATAAGTACCAGTACCCTGAGCATAAATACTCCAGACAAAGCATTCATTAGAATCAGGAATCAATGCAATAACCCCATTATTTTCAAAACAAAAAATATCATTAAGCCTATCTGTAGTAAGCATATACGAACTCCCAAACACATTGAAACACATACTGGCATATAAATAAGTTGGAGTCTTATTCTTTTCAACATTCAAAGTGCTCAAAAATTCTAAGGTTAACGATTCAAATGTTGGTTTTTGCATGAAAGAGAAGTTTTCCCACCCAATGTTAGATAGATATCTATTCACATCATCCTCAATTCCTAATTTATGTATTGTATGAGTATCAAGATAATGATTAGGAATCACATGGCGGGTAGAATGATCAATGTACCTGGCCATATGAGCTGGGTTGGAAAATGTGGGTGTCAAATCAATGGGACCCACTACTGTCTATTGAGTTTTGTGACCATGACCTCCTGCTCCTTTGGAAATATTCTTTATTCGAGGAGGCATAGCGAAGTAAATAAGCACAACACAAATATACAAAAATCCAACACACACCAAAAGAAAACACTTACTATAATTAAATTAATTTAATTTAACCTAACCTTTTTTTATATTAATTATTTACTAAATGATTATTAACAAACTAAAGCAAGAAAATAAAAATTTATGTTTTGCATTTTTTTAAATAAAATAAAAGAAATTAAGAAAAATAACTATAAGAATTACTACCGGTGGTGACTGATGCTTGGTTAATTGGATGGCTAGACTGCCAACGGTGACTGAGTTTCGTTGGTGGCGGATCGGTAGAACGGCGGTGATTTGAGAGCGACAGCTATGGGGCTTGCCATAATAAGAACCTGCTGAGCTTTTTAGCTTGCATTAGGTGACGCCGGTGGCGGTGCTTTGCAATCGATGGCAATACCTGCACCAAAGAAAAAGAGAAACACAATTTTGATCTGAGCAAGAAAAATTTTAGGGTCTTTTTTAAAAAGTAAGTGATATACAGCGTTTTGATTTTTATTCTTTTATTATTATTATTATATATCAAAAGAGTCATTTTTATCTACAACAAAACACCCTTCTAAAGCTAAGAATACTCGTTCCCCTTTTAATTTGAAAAATGAATTCCAAAGTTTCAGTAGCTTCAACGCCTTTGGAAATGGGCATTCTTCATAGCACTCCAGGTCTCAATATTTTCATTAAATCAATGGCGAATTCCACGACTAAAAACACACACGTTTCTCAAGGTGTGGCTTTGACCTACTGCTAAACCTGAAAATTACTTAGAAATTTACACACTAAAACATTAGGAACCTTTCCAATCGCCTAGCAGTAATCTTATAACACAAAGAAAATTAAAATCAACGAAATAAAATTAAAATGAAATTTGGGTTGCCGCCCAAAAGCGCTTCTTTAACGTTATTTAGTTGGACGTTACCAAATTTCTATAGAATTTATGGCTCATTGAGCAAAATGCTCTCCACCATCTTGATATCTAGTGCTCTTTCCAAGTATGGCTTAACCCTTTGGCCATTTACTTTGAAAAACTCTTTTGTTCTTGGGTTAAGTAATTTAACAGCTCCATAAGGGTACACTTCCTCCACTACAAAAGGTCCATTCCACCTTGATTTGAGTTTACCTGGAAATAACCTCAAATGAGAATTAAATAATAAAACTTTCATTCCAAATTCTAGATGCTTACAAATGAGGTTCTTATCATGCAACCGTTTGGTTCGGTCCTTGTAGATCTTTGCATTTTCATATGCCTCATTCCTTAGCTCTTCTAACTCAGACAGTTGCAATTTCCTTTCTCTTCTAGCTGCACCAAGGTCTAAATTTACCTCTTTAATGGCCTAATACTCCTTGTGCTCCAACTCCACAGGTAAATGGCATGCATTTCCAAACACAAGGCGATAAGGGCTTATTCCAAGTGGAGTCTTGTAAGCAGTGCGATATGCCCAAAGTGCATCATTCAACTTAGTGGCCCAATCTTTTCTTGAGGGTCAAACTAACTTCTCCAGGATCCCTTTAATTTGCTTGTTGCTAGTCTCTACCTGGCCTAAAGTTTGTGGGTGATATGGAGTGGCTACTTTGTGGGTAATGCCATATTTCCTCATTAGCTTTTCAAAAAGTTTGTTGCAGAAATGACTTCCCCCATCACTAATGATTGCACGGGGGATTCCAGACCTGCTCAAAATATATTCCTACATAAACTTAATTACTACATTAACATCACAAGTACGAATGGGTATTACCTCTACCCATTTTGATAAATAGTCCACAGCAACAAGAATATATTCAAACCCAAAAGATTTTGGGAAAGGACCCATAAAGTCAATTCCCTACACATCAAATAATTCTACCACTAAGTTGTTAGTAAGAGACATTTCATTCCTCTTACTAATATTGCCAATCCTTTGGCACCTGTCACATCTCAAACAAAAGTAGTGTGCATCTTTAAATAAAGAGGGCCAAAACAAACTAGATTGGAGAACCTTAAAAGCAGTTTTTCGTCCTCCGAAATGGCCTCCACAATGTAACTCATGACAAAAAGACAACACACTTTGCTGCTCCTCCTCTAGTATACATCTGCGGATAATTTCATCTTTGTATATTCTGAACAAGTATGAATCATCCCAAAAGTAGTACTTGAAAGTATGAAGAAATATTTTTTGTTCTTGGAAAGATAGGGTAGGTCTCAAAATACCACAAGCAAGATAATTAAATATATCAGAATACCAATGTACTTTTCCAACCTCGAAGAATTGCTTATAAGGAAAAGAATCAATAATTTCATCATTCAATTGATACTTAAGAGTTTCATCAATAGGGGTGAGTCTAGACAAATGGTCATCTACAACATTCTCACTCCCTTTCCTATCTCTAATTTCAACATTGAACTCTTAAAGCATCAAAATCCAATGGATAATCCTAGGTTTACCCTGTGGTGTATTCAACAAATATCTCAAAGTTGCATGATTTGTATGAACAATAACTTTAGACCCTACAATGTATGATCTAAATTTATCTAAAGCAAAAATTACAGCTATGAGTTCATTTCCAGTAGTTTTGTAATTCACTTGTGCATCATTCAAAGTTAAACTAGCATAGTAAATCACACACAACAATTTATCAATTCTTTGCCCTAAAAATGCTCCTACAGCATAATCAGAAGCATCACACATAAGCTCAAAAGGCAAAGACCAGTCAGGTGCAACAACAATGGGTGCAGTGGTGAGTTTCTCTTTTAAAGTGTTAAAGGCATTTAAACATTTTTCATTAAACTCAAATGGCACATCTTTAGACAACAATTCACACAATGATTGGCTTATTTTAGAAAAGTCCTTAATGAACCTCCTATAAAAGTCTGCATGCCCAAGAAAACTCCTAATGCCTTTAACATTAGTAGAGGGAGGTAATTTTTCAATCACATCATTTTTACTTTGTCAACCTCAATTCCCCTACTAGAAACTACATGCCCTAAGACTATTCCACTTTTCTCCCAACTAAAGGTCAAATTACATTTAATGCATCTTTCTAGCACCTTAGTCAATTTATGCAAACAGTCAGAAAATAAGGCACCAAATACAGAGAGGTCATCCATAAATACCTTAATGAAGTCCTCCACCATGTCCAAGAAAATGGACATCATGCACCTCTAGAAAGTTGCATAAGCATTGCAAAGACCAAATGGCATCCTCTTGATAGCAAATGTCCCAAATGGACAAGTAAATGTAGTTTTAGCCTGGTCGTCTGACGCAAATGCCACCTTATAATAACCTGACAAACCATCAAGAAAACAATAAAATTGATGCCCCGCAATTTTATTAAGCATCTGGTCAATAAAGGGGAGTGGAAAATGGTCTTTCTTAGTAGCTGCATTCAGCTTCCTATAATCAATACACATCCTCCATCCAGTTGTAATCTTAGTAGGCACTAACTCTCTTTTTCATTCTTGGCTACTGTGATACCAAATTTTTTAGGCACCACATGAACTGGACTAACCCACTCACTATCCGAAATCAAATAAATAACTCCCTCATCAAGAAGTTTTAAGACTTCCTTTTTCACTACCTCAAGCATATTAGGGTTCAAATGCCTTTAGGTTTCTCTTTTTGGTTTAGCTCCCTCCTATATAATAATCCTATGCATGCACACGGAAGGGATAATCCTTTTGATGTCACTTAGACCCCACCTAATAGCTTTTTTCAACCTACTCAACTCACTCAAAAGATTTATCTCCTCTAACTCAGTTAACTAAGAAGAAATGATAACTGGTTTGGTCTCGCCCTTTCCTAGAAAAACATACTTAATGTGTTTGGACAACTTCTTAAGTTTCAACACTGGAGCTAGCTCAATGGATCTCTCCTTAACTGGGGTAATTTCTAACAATTTAGCACACCCCTCTTCCTCTAAAATAGCCTCAGCTACATCCAAAATCTCACAACATTCCCTTATACCATCTTTAAAGATGTCATTGTGCTCACCTAAAGTTAGAGCTAATTCTAACTCATCATCTCTCTGTACCTGTACGAAAACATCTTTAACAGATATATCAATGCAATCAATAAAATAACACTCCTCATATAAAGCAGTAGTGGGAATAGGTGATGTGTCAAAAATAGAAAAGACTACAGTTTCACCTAACACAGTCATGGATAGTTTTCCATTTTTAACATCAATCAGAGTGTTCGTGGTAGCCATAAAAGGTCTACTAAGGAGTATTGTGTGATCTTTCTCACTAGCTTGCACATCCCCTACCTCTAAAACAACAAAGTCAGCGGGAATAATAAGCCCACAGACCTTAACTAGAATATCCTCAATAATCCCCTAAAGGTACCGAATGGATCTGTCAGCTAACTGCAAGCACATCCTAGTAGGCTTAAGTTCCCCTAGATCTAATTGTTTAAAAATAAAGTAGGGCATGAGATTAATCCCAGCCCCAAGATCGAGCATACTTGAGGTCTCTTCACCATTACCCATAGCTATTTTAAGAACAAAACTACCCGGATCATTATGTTTGGGCGGTAGTTGATGCTGCAGTATTGCACTTGCCACCTCAGAAACTAGCACCTTCTCATCATCTTCATATCTCTTCCTCTTGGTACTCAGCTCTTTGAAAAACTTCACATATGCTAGCATATTCCTAATAACATCTAACAAAGGCAAGTTAATGTTAACTTTTGACAACATTTTATATAAATCTAAAAATTGTTTATCCTGTTTTTCATTTTTTAGGCGGCTTGGCTAAGGCATAAGAGGTATGTATGGATTAGTTGCCTTATGCAACTTTGGGGCTTGACTCTTATCCTTCTCATTTTCTTTCTCTTTAGGCTCCTCTATCACTTCATCATCCCCTTTTTCACCTGCAAAATTAGACATGTTACCAGAAACAGATTCACCAACATTATTTTCTATTACCTTACCACTTCTAAGTACTGTAATTACCTTAGCCTGCTCAAGCTAACTAGGTAATTTTCCCTTTTGATTACTCTGCATCTGATTTGCTAACTGCCCAACTTGGGTTTCAACCCTCTTCATAAATGCCTCCAAAGAGTCCAGTCTTTGATTACTTGCTTGAATAAAAGCATTCAAGCTATCCTCCAATGATGGTTTCTTTGGCTGATTAGAAGACTGACCTTGAAATTGGTTTGTCCTCTGATATTGTTTGAACTGCTGTTGAGGCTGTTGAAACTGCTGCTGAGGCTACTGAAACTACTGCTGTTGATTATTACCTTACTAGGAAAAATTAGGATGATTTCGCCACTTAAGATTGTAGGTGTTGGAGTACGGATCATTTCTTCCTCTAGGCTGAAATCCCTGTAAAGCATTGACTTGCTCCTCCTCAACTGAAAAAGAATCAACTAAAGTATTGCAAATGTTAGCTCCATGACTATAGATTCCACAAATACCACAAACCTCTTGAGTGGGTGTATTTTGAGTTCCTCTAATTGTCAACAACTTCACTTGCTTGGTCAACTCAGCAAGCTGCATTGCTAACTCTTGGCACCTCATCAATCCCTGCTCTTCTTCCTCTTGCACTTTTTTGTTGATAATTGGCTCCCAGCATCTCAAACGGCTCATAAGTGTCAGTTGTTGTTTTCTCTCCCATAACTCCACCAGCTGCATTATCAACTGTATTCTGACACTACTGTGTCAGCCCATCATAGAAAAACTGATTGAGCAACTGGAGAGGGTAGTGATGATGAGGGCGTTGTATCAGAAGTAGCTTGAACAGATCCCAGGCCTCATGAAAAGGCTCTCCTTCCATCTGACTAAACGCAGCAATCTTGGTACGAAGGTCTGCAGTCTTTTGGTGGG
The DNA here is from genome assembly GCA_949750685.1 of Vernicia montana. NCBI lineage: Eukaryota > Viridiplantae > Streptophyta > Magnoliopsida > Malpighiales > Euphorbiaceae > Vernicia > Vernicia montana. The sequence continues at coordinate 2,170 of CATKHJ010402692.1, read as the reverse complement.
AATAGAACTTCCCCATGAATTTATTATAGACCTTTGCCCTATCCTTCAAAGTATAAGGGAAACAGCACATCCTTAATTGATCCTCATTCAGACCTTGCAGGGGAAATGTCTGAATGATGGAGTAAAATTCTCTAATGAAGTTAAGAGGATCTTCATTTGGCATCCCGTAAAAGGATGGCAACTGGTTGAAGTGAAGGGTCTGAAGCTCATAGTTTCATATAGCATCCCCTAATCTGATGCAAGAAGTTATTGTGCCAATGATAGGCCTAGAAAACTCCTTCATCGTTGGCTGTCCGTTTGCCATGTCTTCTTTTTGCTCTTCTCTTTTTTCATACTGAAATTAACTGTCTTGTTCTTGTTCTTCTGCTTCAAGAATTTCTTCTTCCTGATAATCCTCCTCACTGTCTTCTAAACAGTACTTAAATTGTGCTCTGGTTCTCTTGTTAACTCTGTGGATATTATCTATATAAGGTACTAGCTCTCCTACTTGAGATCTCCTACCCTGCATAAATCAACTAAACACTCACAAGACAGTTAAAAGCACCTGCTCGCTAAAAGAAAATAATAACTAAAACAAAGACAAAAATAAAACCTCAATAATAAAAATCGAGAATAATTTTCTTTTTTTAAATTGAACTTTAGAACACAAAAACAGAACACAATAATTAAACTAAAATAAATAATAAAAATAATCACACTACGCCTATAGCCTTCCCCGGCAACGGTGCTAAAAACTTGTTGTGCCTAAAAAATTCCTAATTAATTTAGGCTCAGGCAACTACTCACAAGTAATCGAGGTTTTTGCAATAATGGGTAAGACAACCCAAGGTAATCTCTCAAGGAAGACTGTGTAAGGGTTGTGTGATTATGACAAATAAAATAATTAAGAAAATAATCCTAGACACTCTAATCAATTTTGGGATGGTGAAAATGCAAATCAAATAATAATTAAATAAATTGAAACTAAGAAAATAAATTGTAGATTAACAATCAATTGGAAAAAGGTTTAGGGCTCAAATTATCCAATTTAAAATCCTATGTTGGGCTAGTTAATTAGAATGAGATATCATGTCATTATGAAAAATTAAATAGGCAAAATTAATCTAGGGATAAAATCCAGTAACTTTCGTATTCTCATATTCAACCTAAATATAATTAACCAAATTAATTATCAAACATTAATTAGGTAATACATTTTTTATTCATACCTAATCCTCTATTGAACCTAATTCCAGTATTAAAATTATTTCTCAATCTCATTTAATACCTAGGGTTCATTCAAAAACTGGCCAGACAATTGAAATATAAAAAGAACAATTCAAAAGAGATATGCAAATCATTCATCAAAATAACTAATCCTAACATAATCATTCAAATAGAATCATCCTAACTCTAGACAAAAAATATTTAGCTCATGATCAATTTAGTAATAATCAATTCAATTATTAAATACATCTTAATCAACATTATCATGCTTGACAATCAAGAACAAATAATTAAATTGAATTGAAATATAAATTGGAATTGGAATTGGATTAAAAATACTTTACTGTAAGTGTTGAATTCCCAATCTTAATTCCAAATCTCCCGAGTAGAATTGATTACAAACCAAAATAAACAATTGATCCAAAAACTGAATTGTTATCTAAAACTAATTGTTTATGTGTACAGAAAAGAAAATCGAAGAAAAGGAAATTGTTCTCTAAAATCAGCTCTCTTCAAAACACTTCTCTATGTCTCTGTATCTCCCTCTGTGCGGCGGCTTAAAGTTGATTTTATAGAGGTGAGACACACCTCTATTCCAAATGGAATAGAGGCATGTTATACATTTAAATGGCCTTTACACGCCTCTATTCAAAAGGAATAAAGGCGTGTGGTTTTAAGTATTGGACATACCTCTCTATTGAATTTCAATAGAGGCGTGTTGAGCATGTTAAAGCTAGCACACGTCTCTATTCCAATGGGAATAGAGGTGTGTCTTTCATATGGACACACGCCTACTCAGTCTCTTCATTGCAACACACCGTTTTTGTAATACCCCGAATGTTCATGTATAAACTTCTATTCGATCATATGAATGAATTATAAGTATTATTACATGCATATGGATGAATTATATTGATTAGAGTGGAAAAATTGGACTTAGAAGTTTGAAATGCATAAAGAAGGA
>CATKHJ010402642.1:0-12672 GCA_949750685.1 Vernicia montana | reverse complement strand
CTGTCGTCGCATTGACTCTACCAGGACATGCTAAACCTTGATTTTCAACTTAATTTATGGAGTAATAGCAACCAAATGATGAAATCAAAGGCATTGAACAAAATGTAGCCTCTATATAAATTGCAATCTAATGAAAACTTCATTGTCGTAGGCAAATTCAACTTGTGCATCATATAATTCATTACCCATAAAAGCATAAAATTCCTGGTAGCAATCCATGAAAAGCCTGTTCCTTATGAAAAATTAATTCATCAGCTTTTAAAGGAGGAAAAAAAAAAAAAAAAAAGGCAAACAATGCACAAAAACTGCCCCAATACAACTTGTAACCATAAGTAAGATTCATTCATTATCATTTATCATTGGTTGCCAAAAGCTGAAATTAGTTGGTGAAGTGACATCATAAGCATTCTACAAATATAGACCATGCTTTCTTTCTACAATATGGTAAAAATACATTTCAATAAACTTTGATAATAATAATTTATACCTCTCATCACAACCTACTAATTCACAAATTTCAATATTTTTAGTCCAATACACTTCAAATAGTTTATCATTTGTTGCCAAATTGACAAGCACAGTAGCCATCTGCCCTAATTCCTAAATCAAAGAAATCTCAATTAGAAATTTCAAACCCACAATGAAATCATTTTCCATTTCCATTTCCATTTCCATTACCATTACCATTTCCAAATAAAAAGAAGATACCTATGACAATGCAGAGGAAAAAACTGATGAATATACCTATAGTTGGAGATTGAGATGGTTTAATTTAGAAGAGAAGATGATTAGTTTATATTTAGAGAATCGAAGGGAAATTATAATAATGTAAAGAAAATTAAGCAAAACAGAGAAATACTAAAAGAAACACATATTAAAAGGGCAAATAGCAATTGACAATCTGTTTCATTCAGAATTTATGCAAAGCATGCCAAAACAAGATATATATTGCCCTAAGTTCTAACACATTTTTTAAGAAGCATGCCCTGCCCTAACGTGTTGTTAGTATGATGATGATCAACGTGGTCGATCGTTGAAACGCCGCGTTTTATGATGAGATAGAAGTGTTGGAGGGCTTGTTTGATGGAATTATCAGAGCCCTTCGTTCAATGACATCTGCATTTAATTTATGTTGAAGCCCATTCCGAACCTAGACAGCCTAAGGTTATAGTGGTAAATTGACTTTTTTTATTTTGGACTCTGGCTGTTTAGCATCACTCTTATATAAATATATATAATTTTCTTGATTCTTCTTCTTCTTCTTTACCATAGACTGTGTTTGGAGACTTATAGACCGACATTCTTTTTTCTTCCTACAGAATGTTTCCTCAAATATTATAAGACCATTTCCTCCACCTCCTTGAAATATGCCCATAATAAGCCAAACATACGCCAATCAATGCAACATTTTTATATATATTTATAATCTTTGCATGGAGTAATTTATAATATCAAGCATTAAGCACACGAATAGAAGATTGACTTCAATGTTTTTGGACATATTTATTTATTTATTTATTATCTAAACCCAAAACGATGCTGTTCTTTGTTGTGCTTACCGTTTTTACTTTCTTAACTGACAAAAAACAGCAATTCCCTTGTTCTGCATGCACTTGGAAGTTGGAATTTTTAAAAACTATATATTTATATTATTAGAGACATCCAACGAGCTAACAACTATGTAACTTATTTATTTCTATTTCTATTTTTATTTTTATTTTTATTTTTATTTTTATTTTTATTTTTTATGCTTAAATGACAAAATTAAAAAAAAAAAAGTGAGAATGAAAATGTTTTCATTCTATTTGATTCCAAGTATTTCTTTTTTTTCTCAGAAACACTTCATAATTAAAACTTAAAATTTTTATTAATTAGACATTCAATTTCTGAATAAAATGAGAAAAGTTTATAGAGAACAAGGATTATTCCTATTATATATCTCATTTAAAATTTGATATATATCTAACCTAATGGTAATATAATATTATTTTAAAAATTGAAGTCGGCTTCAAATTTCACCGATAAAATTAATGTATATATATTATCTTTTTTATTTTTCATTAAGTATGGTCGCACACATATACACACAAGTCAACAAGTCAATATAGGCTGCCAAGTTCAGCTCTAATTGGATTACCATTTTGGACAAAATCCATTTTAAAAGAAAAAATTAAGATTTTTATAGCTGATCCAATCTTAGAACCAGTGAGATAAAGGGTTATAGATCAAAAATTTAATTAGAGTTAAATTGGAGTTAAACTATAATTAAATTAAATATTATATAAAATATATTATAATTAATATTACCTATTAAAAATATGATAAGTAAAAATATATCTAAATAAAATAAATGAATTAAGAAAAAATTAATTAGCAAATTTATCAAATAATAATTGAAATAAAATATCAAATCATAACAAAAATATTAAGCATTTATATTATTAATAATTATATTTTTTTGTACTATATATATATAATTCATGATATTATTAATTTGATAGATTTAATTTAAAGTATATTAATTTTAATGGATGTAATTTTTTTTCTAAAAAAGTTAATAGATATTTTTTTAATAAATATATATAATTTCTCAAAATAAAAAGAATAATAATTAAATTATTTAAGAATATAATAAATATTAAATTTGAGGAAAATGTTGCAAGAGCTTCATTTGGAGCAGTACAACCCTTCAAAAATATTTCAGCTATGCTAATTCCCAAGTGCTTTGGTAACTTTAAATGAGGATATATAAATGGATAAATATTTTACTATTTCGTTCTTATATTTCTAAAATTATTTAGAAAACCCCTCATTTAAATAATTTAATAAAAAATTCTCATGTGAACTCTCTATAATGCAATTGACTCTATACTTTTGATATTTCTAAAAGAAAATTATTTATTAACAATAAATTTATTTGGTTTAGTTTCTCTTAGATGAACTCAATACGATACCATTAATTATTTTTTTTTTTATATTGTACATATAGGCATAATTTTTCGATAATTGCGTATACAATTTGTCAATAATTTAATATTTAAATTGTATATTCTAATACTAAATATAAAAATTATTTATTTGTAATATTCCCTCAAGAAAACTATTTATTAGTAATAAACTTTGACTCACTAACAGTGAAATCATTTACAATACTATATATGAATCTGGGTTCAAATTTCATTCAAACACAAATGAATTTCAAAATATTGTTTTTTAAAAAATATTTAATTTTTTTTGTTATTATTATTATTTTAATTAGAAATACGATAATAAAAAGAAGATAGGAGTTTCTCTAGCTATTTGACATTTATACTGTTGATGAGTAATGAATCCATCAATCAATTTGAAAAATTATATTTATTTTTTGAAATTACCTTTGCTCAATGAACCTTATCTAATATTCTTTACAAAATTACTCAAGTTACATATATAATAATTACCTAATAAAAAAATTGATTTCTCTCAAATAAAGTTAAAAAAAAAAAAAAAAAAAACAGATTTTCAATCAGAAAATAAAAATAAAAAATAAAAAATATATATATATAATCTAGCATTAACCCATCATTTGCTAACCCTAGACCTAAGTGGATACATTGACAAGGAGATCTTTTCAACCCTCGATTTTCTTTTTTACACCACCCAAAAGATTACAGTCTAATCAACATTTTTTCACAGATTTTGTTCCCTCTATAAAAAATTTTAAAATTAAAATGCTAATTCATCAATAACCTCTTCTTGTGGGCCCAAGACCATCGACCTGTGATTGATATGATCAAGACCATTTGTATGTCGTTGTACGCCAATGATACACACACTCTACCGTATGATCAAATCACACGATTTCCCCTCTTGTATACTGGTTCTTTTGATACACCCACATGGTTACTGTGGTGAGCCTAAGAGACACCAGATATCTGTACAAGCAACCGAATATATTTATTTAAAATTAATTTTTAGTGTTACCAGTATTATTAAATCCGGATTGAACTCAACTCGGTCCATAAATTAGGTCAATGATTCGACCATTGGATTGATGATTAAATTAGTAAATTAATGTAGTTAATTAATTTTATAATTTTATATAATAAAATAAATTAAAAAAATTTATGACTTAAATTTTCATTCAAAATTAAAAATTAACAAACTAGATATAATTTTGAGTTCTAATTAATTTAAGTTCCTAAATATTAATAAACAGTTAAACACCTAATAATTTCACTTTATAAACATTAAAAAATACATAAATATATAAATAAATCTATTAAAATTTTCACATGTTTTTAAATCATTATGTCAATGAATCATGATCGATAAAAAATGAAGATTAGGAATTCTAAACTTAAAAACATATCTTTTATCATTTTAAAACTAAGAGGGTATGATTTAATATGGCCTAGGTTTTTTTTTTTTAATTTAATAATCCTCAACTAATTTTCTACCACACAAAATGCTCAGCTATATATTGTTTCAATTTACTATGTGAAATCAGTTACTACATCGTTCGAATTCTCCTCTTACTTTCAGGTAATTCCCTAGTGGTTTTTTATTTTTTCTTAAAAAAATAACCCGTTCTACCTCTTATTTTCTACTCAAATTATTAGTTTCTTTTAGCTTATTGATTCTTATTTTTTTTTTTAAATTGAGAATTTTAAAGATTGAAAAGTAGAACAAGCTTTTGCGTTTCAAGAAAATTTATTAATACCCATTAATTGATATTTTTTATACTTTTTCTTTGTGTTTAAAACTTTAATTTCAATTTGTTATTTGATTTTATATTAGTAAAGGAGATTCAAATTAAGTGAAAAACATTGAGGAATTAGAGTTTTTTTTTTTTTTTTTTTTTTTTTTTTTTTAATGGGAGTTGAAATGAATAGACATGTTGTAAGTTAATCTTTATATTTGACCTAATAAATGAAGATGGTAGATAAAAAGGGTAGTTATTTGGACTGAAATGGATACCTTAGTGTGTTACAATGGTAAAGAAAAAAGAAAAGAAAACTAAACAAATATTGAGGTTCTAATAGAAAACTATGGGTTAAAAGATAAATGGAAGAGAGCGTTATTAGATATATAATAATGTAGTGTTAGAAAAAATATATATATAATAATGTAAGATTAGTCTTGTTAATATTTTATAGATGACCATTGATAAAAAGAACAAGTACGAGAAAACCAAAATACAATAGCTACTTTAGATATTTTTGTATTATGTAAATATTATGAAAATAACAATTAATGTCATATATCGAATGTATATTTATATGTATGATATTATCTTCTATGTATTTATTATCTATTTATCTTTTTTCATTTAAAATAATATAAAATATTAGAAACCGTAGCAAAATATAAGTTTATCCGCTTGTATTTTCTATACGTGTTATTTAATAACACAAATTGTATTATTATGTATAAAAGTTCATATAAATTTTAGAGAATTTATATTCTTGACATGCTAAGAAGATTAATTTTGCCTTATTAAATACCTTCTTTTGATGTTGCATAGTTGAAAAAATTAATAGGAAAAGTCTTTGTAATCTTTTTACTTTAGTAATTTTCAATGTCTCAAAAAAATATAAATTATATTTTTAAAATAAAAAATAAGCTCGAATGTCAATAATATAAATTTTAAATATTAAAATTCATATTTATTTATTTATATATATATATTGAGAAAAATGAATTCAGGAATATTGATTATTAGGAACTTAAATCTAACCTTAAAATTCAAGTGTTAAGACTGAAGAGTTTAACATATTATAAGGTAATTTATTTTCAATGTGTAGTAATTTCTCTAACACTACCCCTTGACACATGCTAAATCCAATTAGTATGTGGCAAAATTAAATACTAAGCCTGTGTTAGAAAACATACGTGAAATATAGAACTTTAGCAATGGGCAATTCACATATTAAACATAAGAGAATATAAATATAAAACAAGAGTTTAGTTGAGACTATAATATTATATTAAAAACTTAAATTAAACCTTAAAATTTAGTCGTTAAAATTGAAAGATATAACATATTATAAGATCATTTATATTGTTATTTATTTTTAATATAAAATAATTTCTCTAACATTAATAATAAAATGATAATGCAAAAAATTTGTTTAAAACATAAAAATTTATAATCTAGAATAATTATACAAAATTATAAGTATAATAATAAGACTTTTACACAGTATTTTTGTATATTACAAATAATTATTGTGTTCAAATATGATGTTAAATACGTTTATTTATCTCATTGATTTAAAATTTTGATATTTAGCTGGCATGTGGAATCTTTTTCTATTTTTACTAATAAAAAAAAGAAAGAAATTAAGAAAAGGTAAACACAAAGCAGTCAAACAATCTTGTCCGTTGACGACATCGTGACGCTCTCATGGCTTAAAATAAAAGGTTACACGTAATCCAACGGCTATTAATAAAAACACTGTACAGCTACCCTACTTCAAAGAGTCCTCGATCCCTTTAATACCCCCATCAAATCACCAGGTTCTCCATTTGCCCATCTCTTCTTTCCTAATGACGTATGTGTCCTTCTATCACTTATTTTTCTTTCCATCTTTTCCTTAGATTTATCAAATGTTATATCACCTTATTATTGTAAATTTTAATATATGACCAATTAATATATATAAATAAAGCATAATGTGAAATTATGCATTTAGTCAATATTTTTGTCATCACCCATCAGGTATAATTTAATTCTCAGTGCAAAAAAAAGAAAAAAAAATCAAGTATAATTTAATACATCTTTTTATTTTTTAAAAAATAGTGTGGACTGAAGGGTGATAATTGTAAATTTAGAAATTTGAAATTATTAATTTGATGAAAATTATTAAAAGGTAAATTTTTATTTTTGATATATTTGACTTCGACAAAAAGATTGAATATGAAATCTCATAAATAGATAAATTGATGCATTTATTATTTATAACTTCTTATTATATAGTCTAAAATATTTATTTTAATTATTTGGCAAAAATAAAAAATATTTATTTTAATCTATTTGTCTTCTTGTAAAAAATAAAAAATAAAAAATATTTGTCACCAAAATTAGAGCATTCCCAACAAGCTCTTAAATCTTCATCTTTCTCTATTTTAGAGAGCATATTCAATAATTATATTTCCAAAAGCCTCTTAAATCTTTTTCCTTTCTTAAAATTTTTTAAGAGTCACAATCTCTCTTCTTAAACTTAAGGAGAGAAAAAATGGTTCTTAAAGCTCCTAATTTTTTTTTAATTATTTCTCTTTTTTTTCCTTTTAATATTTTTTTTTCTTTTTTCATTTTTTTCATTTTTAAATTATTATTATTATTGTTATTATTAATAAAAATTTATAATTATTAAATTACTATATTATTATTAAAATATTATTTTATAATATTTTAAATCAAATTATTCTTTTCTAATAGTAAAAATTTTATGTAAAGTAAAAGAAATAAAATTATAGTATAATAATAATAATATTGTATTATAATATTTTTATCAAATTATATTTTTTTAGGTTGTAAAAATTTTATATAGAGTAGAAGAAATGATAATAATAATAATAATAATATTTTTAAAAAGATTATATTTTTTAATTATAAAAATTTTATGTAGAGTAAAAAAAATGAAATTATAAATTTATGTATAAAGTAATAGAATTGTATATTTATTAATAAAATAATAAAATGAAGAGTTTTGTTAAAGTGGGTATATTTTTTAAAATAAATTAAAATAAAAAATTAATTAATTATAATATAATATCGAGTAAAATAGTGGTTATTGTTGCACATATAATTAAGCTAAGAATCAAATTAGATGCTCCCAAAAGAAGTACCATAAAGGTTAGTTCTGAAATTTGGAAGTGGAGTGCTCCTGCAGAGCAAAGGACAACTATGTAAATATGACGGGATTACGGTACTTGACATTAATATCTCTATCTCATTTATTAATTAATAAACTAATCATTTTCTTTTTCAAATTATATGTATTATATTATATAAAAAAATTAAAATTTAATTCATTATTTAATTATCTCCTATATATAAACGGCTACAAGTTCACTCCTCCCATTGCCATGACTCTTTCTTCTAAACTACAGCAAAACGCCATGAACAACCAAAAATTAATCTCCGTTCCGTTCTTTTCCAACCTTGAACAAACTTATCAAATATCCGAAACGTTTCGCTTCTTGACCGAAACTTCTACTTTCTATAACCCCGTTTTTGCTAATCACTACCCATTCTCTTCGAATAATAATAGTAACCAGTTAATCAGCCCCACTACTCACTTTAAAGAACCCGAAATCCAAACCGAACCGCCCCCGGTTCTTGATGGAATCGCTGCAGTTGTTGGCCAACATGTCCTGTTTGGAACCAACGCTGAAATTCCAGAAACTTCCATTTCTCAACGAACAAAAACCGAAGATGAAAACAACCAGAGGAAGGGCCCATTACAAAGGAGCTACAGAGGAGTGAGAAAGAGGCCGTGGGGAAGATGGTCAGCGGAGATACGTGACCGAATAGGGCGGTGTCGCCACTGGTTAGGAACTTTCGACACCGCAGAAGAGGCGGCGCGTGCATATGACGCAGCAGCTAGGAGACTTAGAGGTGCGAAAGCTAGAACAAATTTTGAAATTCCTTCTGTGTTGCCTATTGCTTCTTCGCCGAGTTGTTCGGGTTCCTCTACTGAGGTGAGAAAGAGAAATAACAAAGCGAGTGGTGGTGGCAGAAAGTGTGCTGTTGTTACTTCGGTGGCTCATTTGTTTAGCAATGAAAGTAACAAGAATGGTAGTGGTTTTGAAGGGAAACGGAAAAGTGGAGTGGGTGTTAATATTTTAGAGCTTGATTTGAATTTGGGGATGGGATTTAGTGGGAATGGTGATAGCAATGCAAGCATGAATGCGCATCCTCCTCCTCCATCTATGGTTATTTAGTGTATGTGTTCTTGATTTATTATATATATATATATATATTGAGAGAGAGAGAGAGAGAGAGAGTTAGTGTATCTTGTTTTGTTTTGGGTAAGATTAGAATAGTCATCTAGTAAGTATTTTGGTGATGTAAGTTAATGAAAGCATACTATAAGCTAGCCAAGCTTATCAGTCTTATTTATGATTTTTATCATATATATAAGAATATGAAATATATATATATGTACAAATACCTTAAAACTCTGTTTTTCTAATGTGCATTTTCGTTATATCCATATTTGGATCCAATGAAGGGTTTAAAAAAACTAATTCAACCATCAAACTTTATAGGCCCTAAATCATATGTATGTCCCCTAATATATATATGTGGGGACTTAAACATATATTGAGATCCATCTCATGTACATATGAGATGGACTATGCATATAATGAGATGGCTGATGAGTAAACCATATTCATACAAGAATTTACTATAATATACCAATCTTTACTAAGTAAGATAAGAAGCAATAACTACGCAGCAAATGAAAAAGAAGATGGCTAGAGTAAGTGGGAAAGCCATGTACTAGTAGTAGCTTAGATAGCACTGTGGCCATGATGTTTCAACAGAAAATAATTGAATTCTACTACGTGCATTGTATAAAATAGGTTAGAGAGATTAAAAAAATATATATATCATTCATAGAACTACGAAGTCAAAAAAATTTAATTGGAAACAGTAATAATAAGCCCATTAGTACTGTAGATTGTGGGGTCTCAAAAAATTCGCCCATGAAACGCGCGGCCGGCGAGAGGGACGACAGAGAGGGTTCTGTAGAGATATGAGTAATGATGGTATATGGCAATAATAGATAAGGATGATGAAGATCATAAAAGATTATTTACGAAAAAAGAGTTAAAAAAAATAAAAATCTGATCTGCTCTCTTTGTCGTTGACGTTCGAAATGGAGAGCATATCATTTCGCTCTTATTACAGGTGGCGTCAGTGACAGTAATGGAGATTTGCGCAGACTGTCTTTTTGAATGATTGAAAGCAAACACTTCTGATTTTCTTTTGCTTTGCATTTTAGATTTCCTTCTTCTTCTTTTTATTTATTTTTTATTTTTTTATTTTATATGGAGATAAAACCTTTTTCCATTCTAATAGACTTTTTTAAAAAAACTTATTCCAAAATAATTAAGATTTTAAATTATTAATGAAATATTAATGATATTTTTTTAATCTTACTTTTATTTATTATTATCTTCATTATTTAATATTAATAAAATTTGAATAATTTAACAAAAGAATAATTTATTCATATATAATTATTTTTTTTATAATTAAGACTAGTTAGTAAGTTTCTTAATTATTATACTATTTTCATTAATTAGAATACTCTTTTATTAATCAATTATGTTTAGTGAAAATTTTAGTGTATATTTTCATTCTCTCACTACAATTTAAATTTCAAATTTCATTTTCTCACTGTATCTAACTTAACTAATATGTAATTATTTGAAACCTTGTCCATTTTGTATAGTTTTGGGTAAGTTGACCATATTATGTATTATTTAATCCATACTCCATATAGTTTTTCATATTGCTCTAATTAAACACCAAGAAAATGGTGAACATGCATTTCATCACCCATTGCCACTCAATGTTAATGCTATGATTCAGCTCTCAATTGGGCAGCATTATATAAATCTACAAGTTGCTCAATTCCATTAGACACAACTCAATTGGAGCAAATTTCAAATTTAAAAACTTAAAATATTTATTTAGAGTTTTAAATTTGAATCTGATTAGAATTAGAGAAAACAAAAAACTCTTATCATTCTAATGAATTAAATAAGATTGAATAGAATAAAGTAACAAAAAACTCTTATCATTCTAATGAATTAAATAAGATTGAATAGAATAAAGTAACATAAATAAGACTATATAAAATTTTATTGGACAAAAATTTGCTCCAATGCAATGTTTGGTTTGAAACAAATTGAACAAAATAAAACATAAAAGTAAAATATTAATATATATTTTAATATTTTAACATAAATAAGATTGCATAAAATTAGATTGGACAACATTATATAAATCTACAAATTGCTCAATTCCATTAGAGACAACCCAATTGGAGCAAATTTCAAATTTAAAAACTTAAAATATTTATTTAGAATTTTAAATTTGAATCTGATTGGAATTAGAGGGAAAAAAGAACTCTTATCATTTTAATGAACTAAATAAAATTGAATGAAATAAAGTAACATGAATAAGACTATATAAAATTGGATTGGATAAAATTTTGCTCCAATGCAATATTTGGTTTGGAACAAAGTGAACAAAATAAAACATAAAAGTAAAATATTAATATATATTTTAATATTAATTATAGCTTATAAATATATACTTTAATCATTTTAATTTCTCTAATTTTGATATTGATTTTTAACCTCAAGTGTTTTTTAATTATAATTTTTATTATTAAACATTAATTATAGTATTAATATATTATAAAAATTAAAGTTTTAATATTAAATTGAATTTTTATTTTAATATTTTAACTACATGTGAATGTTTTAATATTTTACACAAATTAAATCATATAAAAGTAAAAAACTATTATATATATATATATAAATTCATCTTAATTTTTATTTAAGAATTGTTATTAAAAATAATAATGTCATTTGTTATGCACAAATTTATAGTGTTTTTAGTATGTTATTTTGTTTATTTCGATTATTTCTAATTAGTTTTTAGCTTTATTTTATATGTTTTAAAGTTAATTTCAAGTGTAGGGTTATTTTGGAATGAAAATCAAGGAAATGAAACTAAACAGAAAGTTTTGAAATTAGCATGGCCGTGCAGGTGATGTTACACGACCGTGCAATTCAATTCAAATTATGTCTTCCAAGGAAAAGGAACAAAAAGTGGCATTTTAATGTTGCACGGCCGTGCAGGTGATGGTGCACGGCCGTGCTAATCAAGTCGAATTCTGTCTTTCATGGAAAAGGAGCAAGCAGTGGTACTTTAATGTTGTACGGCCGTGCAACATACTGTGCATGGCTGTGCGCAATCTGACGGGTCAAAACGTGAATTTTCTCCTCTTTTTGGAGTCTTTCAGCTGCGGGGGACAAGATGGATATTACCCAACTGCAGTAATCCTAAGATATAAGAAGAAAAATAGTACTCTGAAAAGGAAGAGGTCGGAGAACGAAGACTTGAAGTTTTTAATTATAATTTTTAGAGTTTTTGGTTTTTGTTTTTCTTTTGGATTCTTGGAGCTTGTAATCCAATTCAACAACGATTATTTTTGGATTGAAGAGACCTTAACTTAGACAGTAAGGATTCTTTTCTTCTCTATTCAATTTAATTTAATTCAATTACTTTTATGATCTTTGGTTGTTTAATCATGATAATGATGATGATTGAAATTTATTATGCAATTGAATTGATGGTTGAGGAATTTAATATGAGCTAAATTAATCTTGTTTAGAGTAGGATGATTCCCTTTGAATGAGTATGCTTGGGCTAGTTATTTAATGAATTTAATTTGCAATTTCCTTTTGAATAGTTAACATATTCATAAATTGTTTGGCCAACTATTTAGTGAATCTTAGGTATTGAATGAGATCGAGAGATGATTTTAATACTGGAACTAATTTAATTGGAGCTAGACATTAATCAGAAATGCATTACCTAATTATACTTGAATAATAATTGATTAATTCTAATTAGGTTAAAAACTGAGAATACGG
>CATKHJ010402633.1:0-16500 GCA_949750685.1 Vernicia montana | reverse complement strand
TATGCAACTTTCAACCATTTGCGTTCAACAAGACTTTATGATAGATTTCCCATAAAATAATAATATATTATTTAAAAAATTATATAGTAAAATTAATTTTTAATAACCACTTTCTAACATAATTAACAGTAAAATTTAAATATATTGCAACATAAATTTAAATTTTTTAGCACTAAAAAAATAAATTTATCTCATTTTTATTTACACAAAAAATTAATTACTTTTAAAATTCTTACTACCTATTATTCTATAACTATCTTAAATTCTTAAATCATTTTTATATAATTTATTAAAGAATATTCTATTAAATTGTTTATAAAATTTATATTTTTTATTTTATATAACATTAATTTAATTATCTATGTTTTAATCCCAGTTCGATCATAGTTTAATATCTGATCTGTAATTCTTTACTTTTACTGATTCGAAGGCCGGACAAATTTAAAAACATTGCTTATACTTGTTTTGTCTCTGCCTATATGCTAGATTTCTTATGTCTCCTTTAACATTTCTTCTAAAACTAGTTTTCAAAAAATAATACTTCAATTTAAATATTTTTTCAAAAGAAAATTTTAACAAATTTAATATATATTTAGCATTATTATAAACTGTTGTTAAATAAAAATTAGTACATTTTAATTTAATTTAATGGTATTAGAGTTAGTTTTATAAGTGATAGTTGCAAGTTTTTTTATATTTATTTTAAAAATATTTTTAAAAACAAAATATTTCATTTTAAATATTTTTAAAAAAAAGTAAATTTAAACAAATGAATATATATGTTTAATAATGAGCACTGGTTTATTGAATTTAGAATCTTCTTCAAAATTGAAAATTTATAAGTTTGAATCAATCAAGTGGTAGTTAAATTAGTCAAAGACTGTTATTGAAAAAATTATATTATTAATTTTTATATTAAAAACATGTAGAAATACCTAATATTAATTTTTAAGAGTAAATTACTATTTAGTCTCTGAAATTTGATCTAATTAATTAATTCGTTCCTGTTTTTTTAGAAACTAACTAATGAGTCTTTTAGTTTTGATTCTGTCAGACTATTTAATTATTTCGTCCATTTTTTATACTTTTTTTTATTAAATTTATGAAAAAATAACTAAAATTCCTTGTATATATATTAAATATAATTTTAATTTTATTATTTAAAAATAAAAAATAAAAAGATTCAAAATAATTAAATTATATAATAATTATATAATAATTTAATTTAATTAATATAAATATTTTTTTATTTTTATTATATATAATAATTATATAATAATAAATAATTTTATAATTTGATGATATTGAATATAATAATTATATAAATATATAAATATTATTTACTTTTATTAATTTAATTTTTTTAATTTTTAAATAATAAAATTAAAATTATATTTATTATATATAAAAAGATATTTTCGTTATTTTTCATAAATTTAATAGAAAAAAAGCATAAAAACTAGATATAAGGACTAAATAGTTTGACGAAACCAAAATTGAGAGACTAAGGATCCGTTCGGTATCGTTTTCTATTTTCTGTTTTTTAAAGACAAAAACAAGATTTTGAAAACTAAAATTTGTTATTTTTGATTTTCTATTTTCTGTTTTCAAAATATTTCTGAATAAATATGAAAAAAATAAAAAATAATATATATTTTTTTAAAAATATTTTTTAATACTTATTTTTTTGAAATTTAATACTTAAAAATAAATAGAAAACAGAAATTCACAGTGATACCAAATAGGTAAACACTCCCTAATTAATTAGTTTATAAAAAAATAGAGGCAAACTAGTTAATTAAGTCAAATTTTTGAGATTAAATAATAATTTGCTTATTTTTTAATATACTTTGTAGAGTATTTTATTTTGGAGTACTATTTATAGTCTAAGAGCACATGGGATCTAATAATTAAATTAAAAAAAAAAAAGAGAGAGAGAAAAAGCCAAAGCATGTGTTGTTGTTTTTTTTTTTTTTTTTTTTTTGGAGGGATGCATGTGTATTTGTTTTTAATATCAAAAGTATTATTTTCCAATATATATATATATATATATATATATATATATATATATATATATATATAAACAGTGCATCTTTCTAGTAGCCAAGATTAGCGGACAACTTTATTTTAATGGTACTATTAAATTAAATAAATGATTAAATAAAAAAATATTGAAAGAAAAAGACAATACGTCTTTTCCACATTAATCAATTTTTTAATGAGTGTGGTAAAAAATTAAATAAGAAATAAAAAATTAAATATAATAAAATAAATAAGTGAAAAGTAACGGTTTTAAATATTCACTTCATATATCAGTAATTGTAACAAAATATAATTTTATTAAAATTTTTATTTTATTTTTAATTTATTTTAATATATTAATTTAATTATATTTATTTGAAATAGTTATTTTATAATTATATTTTGTTTAAAATAATTATTATTAATTAGTATTCTTAAGTCACTTATTAGAAAAATTATTAATAAAAAATAATCCATTTATTAGTCATCTCTAAGGTGGAAATATTTCGACTTAAAGTCAAGCTAAATTTATTTTGTTGATATTTATTTTTTACCCATATTAGATAGTATTATTTGTTTTCTGTCCGAACTATATTGATATAATATGTTTTGTATATAATATTTTTTTGAACAAAAAAAAAAAAAATTTTTTTAAAAATAATGACAATAATTTTATAATATAATAAAACGACTCCGTTTTTCCGATTTAAAAGCTGTAACTACCCCTCTGTTTCTCTCTCTGCCTCGCATTCATATATTTAATTTCTGTGCTGGCATATTGGTGTCGTCCATTGAAACAGAAGAGAAATATTAAAGCAGTTTCGAGACGAGAGAGAGACAGAGAGAGCTTGTGTTTGTGTGTGTGTGTGAGAGAGATCTCTTCTGGTGTAGTTATCTTCTGATTTTCTCTGTAAAACCCAACTCCAATTATATTTAATACTTTTTTTTTATTATTAAATTTTACCAAAATTTCTTGGACCAACAAAAGCCACTTTCAATTCTTTGCTTTATTTCAATGTCGTCGTTCAGATTCAATTTCTTTGTATTTCCATGAAAATGTAGGTACCCAATAAAGTTTCCCATTTATTTGTACAACCATTTTCTAAACAGAGTGTGAGCTTTTTCAGGGGAGTGCAAAAAGTTTATATTCAAAGAGATAGCGAAGAGAAGGGGAATATTTTCTGGGTACTTTGGATCGATTTTAGTACACAGAGAAAACGCCACGTTTTGGCGTTTTCTTTACTCAAAACGGTGACCAAAAAGAAAGGAAACTTGGTCTTCTTCTTCTTTTCTTAGTGGCAGAGATTTCAAATTCTGGAATCGATTATAGGAGATATAATACATAGCTTGAAAATGTCAAGTGCCCATAATTTAGATATAAAAGGATCATAATTTAGGATTGTATGATTTTAGGAGGATTTGTTAAATATGAAAGAACAAACTACAGAAATGCGATCATTGGCCTTGACTCCAACATGGTCTGTTGCAACTGTGTTGACAATCTTTGTGGCTGTTTCTTTGATTGTGGAACGCTCAATTCACCGGCTAAGTAATGTAAGTGTTATCTTGCATTTACCTTATTACTATATATATATATTTTTATTAATAGTTATTTTATTCAAGTTGCTCAAAGTGTCATTATTAAGGATCTGATATTAAGCAAGTTTGATTTCTTAACTTATGTGTTATCCTGTACTAGTATTATTTAAATTTATACTTTGTTAGACCTTTTTTGCCTTCATTTATTTTTGAACCCAAATGTTTTTTTTGTATGGTTATACTTACTTTGGTTGTTTGAATTGCATTAAGGTTTTGATGCTTTCAGATATACTTTCACTGTCTGAAAGACAATCTGGTTTAGCCTTTATGGGAAGACATTTCTAATTTTAAGTTACAAAATGAAGAAAGAAAATCAAAAGAACTCTTTGCATTCAAGTTTGTGGCTAATGATGTGGAGATTAGAAAAGGTTTTGCATCCAGTACATTAGAGCCAACAATTAAGTTGGAGGTACAAAGCCACGGGCTCCGCTGGATTATAGACACTGGAGATTCTTAGCTTATTTTGTTGAAGGGGCTATTATGCATGCATTAATATTTAGATTGAAGCTAGTTTTATGCTAATTTCCAATGTTTTTCTTAGTTTCAACAGCTTTTGTGTTTACTCTCACATTTTCGTTCCTTTGTTTCAGTGGCTGCGGAAAACTAATCGGAAACCTTTGCTTGCAGCTGTGGAGAAAATGAAAGAAGGTATTTTGCCTTAGTTCTATATACAACCTCAAATATTTCAGGAAGTTCTATATGCCTAAGTTTTTGGTTACAATGGATTCTTAGCTAATTTTCATTAATATTGTTTAATAACTCTTTTTTAAGTCTTAATTTTTTTTGACTCTTCTCAGAGTTGATGCTGCTTGGATTCATATCACTCCTTCTAACAGCTACCTCAAGCACAATAGCCAATATTTGCATTCCATCAAAGTTCTATGACAGTACTTTTACTCCATGCTCTACGTCTGAGATTGAAGAAGAAAAGGAAGAAAATTCTTCCCAGGGGCGTAAACTATTAATGCTTTCTGTTCTTCCTCTCTCAGTCCGGAGAATGCTGAATGGCTTGGATCGGAATACCTGCAAAGAGGCATGTTGTTTTTCCTAGTAAAATATTGTTCAGGATCTTACTTCAATGCTGTCCATGGTTTCTGTAAGTTGGAACATACATACACACACACACATATACATATAAATATTTTATTGAGAGAGAGAGAAAGAGAGAGAATTTTAGATTAAAAGAAGAAATTATTAAACAGTGAAATGAAGAGAAGAAATCCAATAAGGAGGATGACTTATCTTCCATTAAATGAAACAACTGAAGGGAAAAAAAAAATAACAGAGAGTATCTTTAAAAGCCCCCAAAGCATATACCCATATTGAAGTAATAATTGTTTAATGCACATACCCAAAAAAAACTACTATATCTCTTGTTAAATGCACAAGAAAAGAATTTTTGTAATGTAATAATATATCTAATTATTTTTTTTTCTCTCATTTAGAATGCACTATGACATGTTCATAATTGTTCTATTTCTCAGGGACATGAGCCATTTGTGTCATATGAAGGTCTTGAGCAGTTGCATCGCTTCATATTTGTCATGGCTGTCACACATATATCTTACAGTTGCTTAACAATGCTGCTGGCTATTGTGAAGGTTACAAAATGAGTCCTCATTCTAGCTGAAAATTTTGCATTTATAATAGTTTATCTTTTTTAACTATTGAACTTTGTTTTAGGAATGGCTGAGTTTAGCAGAAGTAACGATGCCTTGTTCAGAATGTCTATTTTTCTTGTTCCATTTTAGCTGATTGAATGGGATAAATGGAATGAATGATTTATCTTGGTTGTATATTGTATGTACAACAAATTTAAGCATCTGCCGGAGAATTCTTGTTACTGTGTAGAGGATAATGTAAACATGGTCAAGGTACTGCTAAGTAGCTATTACAAGCAGATTGTGAATCCTTAGTAGCTGTGTTTAATAAATATTCATGGATTAGGAAGTTCATATGTTTAATAACTTGTGAACTTTCTTGTTTAAATGAAAACGATAAATTCTGCAAGTTATGAATTTATTTATGTTTTTAAGAAGATGTTATGCAATTGTTTCTCATGTTTAAAGAAATAATGAAATGCAGCTGTTTAATGCATGGAAAGAACTCTGTAGATTTTGTTAAAGGTATTTCATGTATATTGAATAATTTTGTATTGGTTGAGTCATGAGTATGAGGAATGGTGTGGCTTTAGTAATGAATGGACCACTCCACCTGGCTGCTTAAACTTTTAGGTCTGAAACATCGATATGGTAAAAGGTTCAGATATTTTAACTTTTCATTGTTGTTTTCTGCCCCACATTTTCCCATTTACAGGTTAAGGTTGGTCCATCCTCATTATAAACTTTGGTGTAATGTGTTATTCTGTTTGGTCTGCATGCAAGGGGAATTTTTGAGTGATGCTTTATTGGTTAGTTTAGATATAAAGTTTGGTATGTCCTCATATAGTGAATAGCAGTAGACATGCATACCTTGTAATCAGCATCTCTTGATTTTATCATTAATCTTCTAAATCTAATAGTAGATCTTGTATTATCCGCCATAAATGTATGATTGATGTGTTTGCCATTATTTCAAGCCAAACTTCTTGTATCTTAGGGCAAGATGCATTTCAGTAAGACGAAACAATCATGACCTGATATACATTAAAATCCTCCTTGTAGTAGTTAACTGTATAAATATAAAGCATTGTAACTTTGAAATGTGAAATTAGAACGCTTTTGCTTTCTTTTCAACTATTTAAATTTGTAATTATTTAACCAGATTCATAGTTGGAGGATATGGGAAGATGAGGCTCATACAGACCACCGTGATACATTAACAGGTATGCTCAAAACAGCAAAGCAGTATTGTGTAAATTTAAATATCGGAAATCACTTGGTACTTTCTTCTTGTTAATTTCAACATTGTATTCAATGGCTAATCTTTTTTTTTTGCCAAATTCAATGGCTAATCCAGAGCATGTGTATTTAATCTTTTTTTTTGAATTATGCTATTCCAAGTAGCCCTTGAATACATAAATTTATAGTTTCTGGAACATTGAGGACATACTGGGAATTACTAAAGAATGGGAGTTTGCAAGAAAAGACTTACAGATGAGTGACTTTTAGGTGGATTTCAAAATCCAAAAAATTTGTGTATGTATGTTCTGGGCTTAAGAAATTATAAGAGCTACCCTTTGAAAACAATTCAAGGAGAGAAAACTTAAATAGGAGAAAATTTGGACTTTGGATGGTCCTGGAGATGGAATAGTTTCTCTTAAACCTCTTTCACTCATCTTACCAGTGTGCTGCAACTGTCATCCAGCTCATTCCTTTTTCCTTGTGAATCAAATTTGGAAGGCAACGTTTCTGAACTCTTTAGGCCTTAGTCTTGTTATTGAGTATCCAAAGCAGTATACATTAGCTGTTATATGCTTTCCTTTATTGATGTGATTGGAAAGCATTGTGGTATAAGAGGTATTGCTGCAGTTATTCCAAATTAAAAATGCTTAAATTCAAACAATTGAGTTGCAGGACAGAAATTATGAGTTGGTAATTTCTTTTGTACCAGAGATGAGAGAGCAGACTTTGAGAAGGCAAACAACCTTTGTGAGATATCATACATCAAATCCTTTGGTCAGGAATAGTTTTCTTATCTGGGTGGTAGGTACTAAACTTTCTTTTTCTTGCTCTTCATTGCTTTTGTATGTTGCTTGTTTGTCATTCACTCTAACTCCTAATGCTAAAACCATAGTTATGGTACTTGCAGTTTACGATTATTTTGGCTCTCCATGTTTTGAGTGAATGGAATTTATAATGTGGAAAATGAAGTGCAAAATCGGAAACTGGAGTGCCAATTAGAACATCGACCTCCCCTTCCCCCAGCTGCTCTTTTCCTTTATTAGAGACGCTTAAAATCAATTTAAACTTTTTTGCATCTATAAACCCAACACAATGTTTGATTTGTTAGATCTTATTTTCCAAAATCCTGTTGGGAGAAAGTTCCAATGCAAGAGCTAACCAAAAATAAATTTGTGAAGAACTGCAGTGTTGGGGGATTAACATTTTGGCTTGCTAAGCTCATAGCTCTAATGCTCATTTGATGTATAGCCCAATTTTAATCACCAAAGAGAATGCTGCATGTTGCTTTTACAGAATACAGAAGCTTAAATGTCACATCAAACACCTGATCCAATATACATTCTTCTTGCCTAACCATCTTTGTTTGACTAAACAATGTTAGAACTTACCAAACCTAGTAAATAAAGAGCACATAAACTTACAGATTTCATTAAGTATCATATTAGAATGTCCCAGATTATGAAAATGTTTAGGAATATATTTGTTTTCAATCATTCTTCAATCCTTAATGACCATTTATTCTTCAAAATAAGGAGAAGGCGGTGAGGTCCAAATGTTGATTTGAGAGAAATAGACGAGAAAAACATGGTCATTTTTGTCCAGAGGTGCCTTTTGTTTTAAGAAGTTCTAAAGCTTGGGAACTTGCAAATGAAGTTTCTTTATTTTGAGTTTTGACATGAAACAATATTTATCCTTCCAAAATTTTCCCCTTTCCCACAATCCCCCTCCCTTTTCTTATTCTCTGTTTATTTTATACAGGTTGCTCTAAGCAGTTTCCCAATTTTCTTTCTTTGCTGTAATATCTGTTTTTATTGTTCTCGGTGATGACTCCTGTAAATTTCTGGTTTCATTAACTTGCAGACTTGTTTCTTCCGGCAATTTGGGCGTTCAGTGGTTCGCATGGACTACCTAATTCTCCGCAAGGGCTTTATCACGGTATGCTGTATTCCCATCTGTCAGCAATTTTAGAAATGTATCCTTATATATATTTTTAATATTTATGGACATGCTTCTTGAAAGATTCTTGCTTTTCACTTCTCTGTGTCCCATTTTTCTCATTCATCTATGTTGCTCTTTTCAATGCTAAATCTGGCCTAAGTTTTTGCATATAATGCAGCCGTTTTATAATAGGATAAGCTATGAAGAGACGAGTACACATAGCAAAATAAGTTTGAGTGGAGTACATTATTTAAGAAATTGTGTGAAGCAGAAAGAATGAAGTACATTCATTAGTAAATTTTGATTTTCAACTTAATGCTTTGATATATTTAAAAAAGCAATGTTGCACATCCAGGAAAAGCAAGGTGGGGATTACAGTTCCTGATTCTAGCTAGGAATTCAACAGGTGCATTGGACTGTGGAGTCAGGGATGTGGAATAAGATGAAAAAAGTTAAGCGACTTAAGCAAAGACAAATTCATCTGCTCCACTTATCCCTGAGCACGTACACACTACCACTAACACATATCAAAAACAAAAAGGGTGAATAATAAGAGGCAGAGGTACCATGAGAAGAAATGAATACTAGTAATGATGTCTTGTGCTAAATGAACCTGGAATAGGGTATATATTGTCAGTGTAAAATGATCCCTATGCAAATGGTCTATTACAATTCTTGTGAGTAAAATAAAATGTCAAGAATATTGCATTGCTGGTTCTTTAATGCGCAAGTCCTTATATATGGGGGTTCTTACCATCCGAATTTTTTTGCTAATGTGCTTAGTAGTACTGTTTTTACTAGTGTTTATTAACATCTAATCCTTTTGTTTTCTTAACCTTTGCAGAATCACCACCTCTCGGCGAAATATGATTTTCATAGCTATATGATTCGCTCCATGGAAGAAGAATTCCAAAGGATAGTTGGTGTGAGGTAAAAGTAGTGTGCTTGGTGTTAGTTGTGTTGGATTAAATGCTAACTTTTCTGGAAGTCCAAAATAAAAATATTTGGTTTTGGTTTGCATGATTGATTACTGTAGATAATAAGCCAGCTAAAATACCTCTTTATTCATTGTCTTGCAGTGGTCCATTGTGGGGATTTGTTGTTGCTTTCATGCTGTTTAATATAAAAGGTACAGCATTAAAATGAATTTGCACTTGCTTGGGCTAATATTGGGGAAAAAAAAATGCAACAGTGTGCTCTGATGAATTTACTTTGCCTTGTCATCTTTATTCTTTTATTTCTTAAGTGACTTTGCAGATTATCATAATGATGATAATTTTCTGCTTCAATGATGAATGCAGATTGGATTTTACGTCTTAGCTAATCTTGTTTCTTGAATGTTTTCAAACTCCTTAAACTTTTGTTTCTTCGGTTTTGCTTCCTTGCTACAGGGTCTAATCTCTATTTCTGGATAGCCATCGTTCCTATCACCGTAAGTACCTTTTTCTTTTCAGTTTCATTTACCAGTCACCTATATGCTGGAAAATGACATTTTTAGGTAGTAGCAGAAGTAGAGTTGGGAATGTTTTACCTACAAGCCCTGCCCAAACTTGCCTGAATCTGTACTAAAACCAAAATGACTTGAAAATTTTAGGGCTGAACCCAAGTAAATTGAATGACTTGAAACAGTTTATTTTAAATTGAAAATTTGCAATGGAAAGAAAAGCTAAAATGGTTACAAAAGTGATCCAAATAACCTAGAATGAATTTTTAAGGTCTACTTATTGGATGACCAACCCATCCAAAGCCCAGAGTGACCCAGACCCAAAACAACTTGAAAAGATGACTCTCGAACCACCCAAACCTGAAATGGCCAAACTCTTATCCGTCCAACTCAACCTGCTTGCTACCACTATTAGTACAAATATGCATTAATGAATAGAGACTTGAAAAATCGACTAATTTTGTATCTAGAGGCAGAGCTTTAAAGAGAGTGACTTCTAAAGAAGCATTCATTAAAATTTTTGAGAAGTCTTAGTTCTTTCATATTGCATTATCTGATATTTCAGTTCATGGGCAGCTTGTCCTTTTGGTGGGTGCAAAACTACAGCATGTTATTGCAACCTTGGTGTTGGAGAATGCGGGCATAACTGGATACTTTGCAGGAACAAAGTTAAAGCCTCGAGATGATCTTTTCTGGTTCAAGAAGCCAGAACTATTGCTGTCCTTGATCCATTTTATTCTGTTCCAGGTAGCAATGTTCATATTGATGCGTTACTACAAGCGTAAACTCATCATCTTTTCTTTTATTCTCTTTTTTCTACTAGAAGATCATTTATGACCTTGTGTCAGACTGGCAGAACTGACAGAACTGACATGCACGTTTTTTCCTATATCTGAATTTTCATTGCAGAATGCATTTGAGTTGGCTTCATTCTTTTGGTTCTGGGTACCTCCTCTTCCTTTACTGGATTGGTATTTAATTGACTGCTGCAGTGACCATTCCTATAATCCTACTCAATATTTCCCATACTCAAATTCACTTAGAAACCAATTTATATAAGGATAGCTCCCATTTTTTTACCTCATAGGTATTATTACTTCAATATTTACTTGTATGAATATGAGAATTATAGGTTCTCAGAAAAGTGATCCCAAACCACAGGAAAAGAAAATAAGAACCTTTTTTCTTGCCTTTATTTGCAGCTGGATCTAGTAACTTTTAACTAATGTCTTTTGTTGTTTTATGTACAGTGGCAATTTGGATACAGTTCCTGCTTTATTAGGAACCACTTGCTGGTGTATATACGGCTTATTTTAGGGTATGTATAGATTTCAGCTTGTGATTTTCTTGAGTTGTTGACTGCTATGGCACTTAAGTTATTCTTTTCTTGTAGGTGTGCTGGACAATTCCTTTGCAGCTACAGCACCTTGCCTCTCTATGCACTGGTTACTCAGGTTCATATTCATAGAAAAATACTATTCAAAATATATATGAATAAAATTGAGTCGTGGAATTTTGCCCGCAAGCTATTGCGCCTTGTAGTTGCAGGTTTGTTGCAATGGCAAGGTGTAGGGCTTTTCTAACTGCCAACGCTTTGTGGCCAAATGGCAATGGCATAGGCCTAGATGCACATGCCTAATTCCTGGATTTTGGACCCAGAAAAGGGCTGGGGAAGAAATTTAATCAAGGGAAGAGGGGAAAAGCTAGTTCCCCTTCCACTGAATCCAAAATCCCAGCAACATAAAGTTGGCCATATAGGAAATGTACTTCACCCAAAGTTTTATTTAGATTGCCAATGTAGATTCATTGGTATATCACACTGGGTGATGTGGAAGTATTCTCATGCCTTGTTAGTTCATTAAGTATTGTATGATGACTAGTTGATGGATATAGCACAATGAGATTGATGGATAAATTCATACTAGTGGTGGAAGGCCTTTTACTTTTTTCAAGCATAAAATTGTTTTGAAGCTGATAAATTTTGATGGACCAATATCTTTTGTCGACTGCCAAATCTTTAGCTCCTAATCTCTGCAGCTCATAACTTTTTCTTTGTGGGTGATGTAATTCTGTTTCTGTTCTGGATTAATGACAATCTGACTGAATCTAATTTGAAAAATCACATCATTCAATATTTATAGATTTGCATATTGTGTGAGAGGCAATTCTTAGGTATTTTTAGATTATTCTGCCTCCGTCTTCCTATTTTTTTCAGTTTTGCATTCATTTTCTTGTTCAGGATTTTCTTTTTGAGTAACAAACCAAATTATTGCACAATCTAATTTCCTTTACAAGCATTTCCTTCTTACATAGTTTGAAGATTTGGCAAAGTTTGAACCTTTTAATTAGTTCAGGGTCCATGGATTATGGTGTTGTTATGAATGATTTGGATGGTTAATGAAATGTAGCTACTGTCTTTTAAATAGGGGCTTTCACAAGCAATGATGTGCTATCACAGGCTATATGTCATTCCGCAAAATTTAGAGTTAGGAAATACGAGAGTAAGCTACAAAGTTGAATGCCCTAATCTGTCCATAAATGAGGTTTCAGTGCAACTTTACATTTTAATTAAATATGAGACTAAGTCACAGTTTAAGTCCCTAAATCACCTCCAAATTTGAGAGAGGTTGAGGAATCACAGCATGATTGCCTGCTTTGGAGGGGATTCCTCCCCCTTTTCATGTGTAGGTTGTTGTATTTTACCATATACTAATGTAATATGAGAAGCTTCTTTTCCCCCTTTCATTTTGTTTTTATCCAACAATTACTGGTATCATGTGTGCTTTCCCCCTTTTTTTTTTTTTTTTTGGGTTGGTTTCCAGATGGGAACAAACTATAAGGCAGCACTAATCCCACATAGGATAAGGGAGACAATCCATGGATGGGGAAAGCAGGCTAGAAGGAAGAGAAGGCATGGAGGTTTCACAGATGATTCTACTATACACACAGACACGAGTACAGTATTGTCACTCGAGGAAGATGAGCACCAGTTGCTTGACATTCCCAGGAATGCAAGTACAAGCAATGAAATCGAGTTACAATCGGCTCCTATTACTCCAAATAGTCCTGCCCCATGTGCTAATGAAACTTCCATTAGAATTGGTACTCCCCTCCTTCGACCCTCAGCTTCAATTTCACCACACAAGACGTTAAATTCTTTCAAGGAAAGTGTTATTAGATCGTCTTCGATGCCACCTAGAAGTGAGTGAAGCAGCTAAAAAGATGATACTTTAGAAGGGCTCCGTTGATGGATTTAGGTGTTGATGGATATAGTTTTCATAGGGATCTTATAAAGAATGAGGGAAAGAAGCGGAAAGTGCACGTATTAGCTTGTCTACTCAAGTAACTTGCATAATTCCTTTTCTTTCGTCATTCTTTGGTTGAGACATAAAGATAATCAAGGTTCGTAGAATACTTTCAGGATTTAAGTTGTAGCATGAGTACGTACACAACTAGGAAATGGATATATGAGCTTTGTTGCAATAGAATACTTGCAGTATTATAATGTAACTCAAATTTAAAAATGATACAAATTCGTAAATGTTTACCTTATCACTGCTTCAGGTAGCTTGAACCTGCTGGTATGAGGGAAAAGACTAAAGAGAGTTGACAAAAAATATAAATTAGCAGGGACAGAAGTGGCTATATTTGTTGGAACATGTAATACTATTTTCTTGTATTTCCAATTTTCCTTGCTATTCTTGAATAGTCGCTAGGGATATATGCCTTGTAATAATTCAGTCATTTATACCAACCAAAAGAAGCACAAACATAGCATGAGTATACATTGCATATGCTTCCTATGAAACTGTTTAAAGGTAAGTAATTTTTGGGAAATTTCTTTAAGTTTGTATTTTTCTGTTTGTCCTCGTAGTGGACACTGCTAGTTTTTTTTTTTTTTTTTCGATATATTAGAAGAATATTAGATTTGAAATTTTAAAGTAAATTGAGCTTATTATTGAGCTTCTTTTGAAGCCACATTTGAAACTACAATTTATTATGCTCAATTACTGCAACACTTAGCTTAGTCATGGAGCTCTTCTTGTGAGGCCTATCTTTAGTGAGCTTTTTGCTGCTTCATTGTTGGGTTCATCATTTGCTTATGATGTAGATATGCCATACTTGGTATGCATTGAGGGGGACAAGTACAAACAGCAAAGTATGGAGGGTATCCTGGAAAATAACCATATCCACCACCTCCCCCACCTCCACCTCCACTGACCGGACCAGATGCTCCTGGACCACTACCGCCACCTCCACCTCCGCCTCCACCTCCACTGACCGGACCAGACGCTCCTGGGCTACTACTGCCGCTTCCACCTCCACCTCCGCCTCCACCTCCTCCACTGATTGGACTGGATGCTCCTGGGCTACTACTGCCACCTCCACCTCCACCTCCACCTCCTCCACTGATTGGACTGGATGCTCCTGGGCTACTACTGCCGCCTCCACCTCCACCTCCACCTCCTCCACTGATTGGACCAGATGCTCCTGGGCTACTATTGCCACCTCCGCTTCCTCCACTGACTGGACCAGACACTCCTGGGCCACTACCACTGCCACCACCTCCACCTCCGCCCCCTCCCCAAGGACTGATTGGAATAGGCATTCCCGAGATAAAACCGTAAGGAGGCATTCCTGGAATAAAACCATAACCACCACCGTGACCCCAACCCCAACTTTCAGCTCCACCACCACCACCACCACCACCTCCATCTCCACCTCCACCATAGCCCATACCTGGTCCTATCGGGGCATTACCACCACCTCCACCTCCGCCTCCACCTCCACCTCCACCTGGTCCTATTGGGACATAACCACCGCCACCACCTCCACCTCCACCTCCTCCACCAAAGCCATTCCCACCTCCAAAACCAAAACCCTTTCCCCAACCAACTCCCCATTTTTTACCAAAACCTTTATCATAAAAGTTTTGGGGATCTTGGGCATCATAAGTGGAATCTGAAAGGACCTTATGAGCAAAACCAAAGCTTAAACCTAGCAAAACCAAGAGACTCGCTAAGGCACATTTTAGTGGAACCATTTTCATGAAATGTTCTGTTCTTTGTATGCCTTTTCATGATTGCAACTATAAGTTTTGACATATATATATAGTGAGTCTTAGCAAGGGCAAGTAGAAAAACAAACGTTTTTGTTGGTTTGCTCTTGAAATCCGGACCCATAATATTTGCGTGAATATAAATTTCGTGTTGTGACTAATAAAAAACTCATCAAATCCTTGTTTTCAAGCAAACCTGTTCTTGCAGCCATTATACCAATCATTTCCAGCTTTCCTCTAGTTACAGTAACTCCCTTGAATTTGCGTGTAGGCATATGAATGACATTACTTATGTTTATGTGTGTGCATAAACCCTTTTTTCTCATGGAATAACTAATCAAATTCAAGAATTACTTTTTAGAAATTTATATTTTTAAATATTGTATAAAAGGCATTCCGTGATCATATTTTCTTTTAACATCAGAAATTTTTAAAAGGGAGATGCCTCTAAGTTGCAATATCAGTTTGTTGTTAAGGAGGTAAGAGCTTTTTAAGTTTTAAATTTGATTTAATAGAATGACTAATTAATTTATTAGTCTTATTACTCTCTTCTTTAAACAATAACAAAATATGATAATCTCATATTAAGCTTCATGAAAGTAAATAGAATAATCAAAATTCTAATTGATATGGACCTATCTGAACTAATTCTGACAAAGTAATTCTATATTAAAAAAGAATGAATAATTATATAAAATTATTAAAAACTTAAATTATTAGTAGATTGACATCAAATATGTGTGTGGATGGATGCATACGTATACCAAGTATTTTGGATTTTGAAAAAATATGAATGTATACATACTCATAATTTTAAAACTCTGAAAATGATTATAATAATACTGAAATAAAAGTTGATTGATAAAATATCAATATAATTAAGGAGATATTTTAATTTCAAAATTTTTATTTATCACTCGGCACTAAAAAGTGTTCGTATAAATTAATAAATTATGAGTAAATATAGTTTTTCTTCAAAACTTGTAAATGTCATAACAGTATTAATTTACAGGTGCCTCAAATTCATGGCTCATGAGTGCTTGGAATTTTTCCCTTTAGGTCTCGTTTGTTTTTAAGAATTTCAGTAAACGATTTTGCAAAATTCATGAATTGTAACTTAATTTTTTGTTTAATTTAAAAAATTAAACTACATTTCATAAATTTATTAAAATCTATAATATTTCAAAACCTTAAAAAATGAAGAATTTGAAAACTCACATGGAATGTGAGTTTTTTATTCTATGAATTTTATTTAACTTCATAGATTTAAAATCTATCATGCCAAACGAAACTTTAGTTTATTTGCTTATTAAGGGTTAAAAATATTTTAAACCTTGTGCAAGTGTAAATATCTCAAAGTAAAGTGGTGTTTGGTAATACTATTCAGCACTTAAAATTAAAATTTTCAGCACTTAATCGTTTTAAATTTGTTTGATAACTACGTTTTAAAAATCTAAATTAAGTCAAAAATCACTTAAAATGATAAGTCAAAATTTTTAACTTAAAATTTATACTGAATGCAATAAGTGATTAAATTTTTAAATATTTTTACTATTTAAAAATTATACCACTTATTTTATTCAGCACTTAAAATT
>CATKHJ010402426.1:0-10606 GCA_949750685.1 Vernicia montana | reverse complement strand
TTAATATTTATCTTTAATAGTCATTAAACATATTAATAATTTACTAAACATTTAACAATAATTAACTATTAGCTACTAGCTAACAACTAATAGTTGCTACGAACAACTAAACCAAATAGGATCTTAGCCATAAAAAGTCTCCGCTAAATAGCAATTGCACCCATCTTAGTGCTAAAAGACATTTGGTTAGTGTCTGACAAAGTTTTTTAATGCAACTGTTAGCTTTTTGTTTTCCAACAGCTGCATCAAACGTATTTGATTATTTTTTTTAGTGGTAGCTGTTAGTTGTTAGTTAGCTGTTAGATAATCAAGCTGTTGCTATTTACAAAATGTTCAATTTAAATTTTTTTTGAAATAACTCATACTTATTTAAATAAAAAATTAAATTATCCTATTAAAAATAATATTTAAATAAAAAAGATACATATTAATATTTATCCTTAATGGTAATTAAACATATTAAATTATCCTATTAAAAATAATATTTAAATAAAAAAAGATACATATTAATATTTATCCTTAATGGTAATTAAACATATTAACAATAATAACTAATAATAATTTTATCAAATATTTAATAATAATCAGTTATAAGCTATTAGCTATCAACTAACAGTTATCAACAACCAGCTAACAATTATCAATAACAGCTAACAACTAACAATGACTATAAACAGTTAAATCAAACAAAACAGTATATATCACTTGAAAATTCAAAAAAATTGAATAATTGATTAGTTGCATTCACATTGGTTATCACTTTTTTAATTATGTATAAACCGATAAGTTTTTTATATCATAATTTAATATAATATATGATAAATTATTTAATAATTTTTAAAGTAGTATTAATATTTCGATTTTGTATAATAAATCACTCGAAACTCGAATTTTTTTTTCATTTTCTTTTCCCTTTGGATTAAAAAACATAAAAAAAAAAAATTAATATAGCACTTTTTCAAACAATTGTTTCCACTAGTTCATGAACTTTGAACTAGCTTTATATTCTAGTTAGGTAGAATGTGGAAATTGATCTAGTCTATGCGTGCACTCTTTAAAATTCATGGAATTCTTTTATTAGAACACTATTAAAATAATGGAAAATTTGGAATTTAAATTTAAAATAATTAGTAATGACAGGTACATCAGGATCAGGATAAATCTGGAGAGTTCAATTACAAGGGTATCCTATAACATTAACTATATGTATGATTGTGGATAAGGTATGCAAAACATGGATATATATTACTGAATTCTAGTTATAACATTCTTTCTAAAAGAAAACATTTGGCATCTTCCTGTCAATTCATATGATTATAATAATCTGTAATTGAATTAATAGTTTAATAATTGAATATATATCTTATAATATAAAAAATATTAATAATTTTTAAAAATACAAAAAAATCACTATCACTTAAATTAAAGATTAAATTCATTTTATAATTATAAATAAATAATGGATAATCCTCAAAAAAAAAATAATAATAATAATAACAATAATAATGAATGCATATATAGAAGATGATTCAAGTGATAAAGAAAAAGCTGTAAAAGTTAGATAATAGCTAGTATGTAAATTTTCCTTTATAAAGAATATGGATGAGTATTTGATCTAGTGTCAAAATTCAAATCTTAAAAGGTTAAAAATCCTTAAATTTCTTACTTATATTGTATATTTATAATATTTGTTATTTGAAAAGGTTGTCTCATTCTATTTTAATATAATGATCCAATTTTATATTAAATTAATACCTAAACAAAGAAATGAGAATATGGTAAAATAACACGGTCAATAAAATTATCTGACTTTGGCATGGCAAGTACTACCAAACTGCCAAAACCTCTGGAAAAAAACAGTGTTTTCTGAATTTAAAATAAGGCCTCATTTTTTATGCTTTAAGAAGTAGATTTTCAGTTATTTAGTTTAGCAAAGTTATAAATTGAAGTAAATTCTTTGGTTAATTGCCCAAATTAGATAAAGAACTAGTCATTGTCACCCATTTCATTGATTATATACAATAAAATCTTTTTATAGTTATATTCTTGTGATTAAACTAATTTTATTATTATAACGAGTTTATACTTTAAAAAAAAAAAAGTGTAGTCACAAAAATTCTTATTTTAAAATTAATTAAGGGGTATAGAAGTAAATAATATAATATTTTAATATAATTAATTAATATAGCATGTTTTGATATATTAAAAAGAGATAAATATAATTTTAAAAAACTATTACACTTATTACGTATCTGCAAGTTTAAAAATATAATAACAACTCTAAAGAATTTATCATTGTGTCAAACAACTTTACATAAAATATTTTATTTTATTTTATTTTAAACCTTTCATATAGCATGTCATTTATTTTTTGAAATACATGTATAATTATTATTATGTGCAAGCAAATTTTCTTAACATGGGACCTAAAAAAATTATAACTTATTATAATATGGAATTTATTTTTATTTATAATTAGCTTAAATTAGGACCAATATTTTTTATTATTGCATAGAAATTATTCCTATATAGAGTATAATTTTAAAGAGATTTTACTGTATATATATATATTGAATTGACATTAATGATATTGTTATATATATATATATATATATATGGCCCTTCAAAGTTTGGGTTGGCCCATTATAACTTACAAGCCTGAGCCAACATGTTGGGACTTATTTCAGTGCTTATAGGTTGTAGAACTTGAAAACATAAGGGGAAAATCCACTAGTTAAGACTTGACGACATATCTTTTTGGAAGTTTTGAGATTGAAATAAATAGAATGGGGACCAGCTCTAACATTTTGAAAGCCTTATACTACTTCAAAAAATTAGACTCTTAATTTCTCATCCCGCTATATAAATATTTTTTTAATAAATCTAAAATTCATTAAGTTCAATAAATTCAAAATGCAATATAATAATTAATTTTTAAATATAAATAAATTATCATCAAGATTCCGTCATAATATTGGGGTAGTGATTATGCGATTTGTACTGTGCGTGTTCAAAAAAGAAATTGACTAACTGAGTTAGATTTAGCTTAATGAACTTGAGTGAGTTTAAGTTAATAGTTTAAATATTTGGACCAAATTCTCTCAAAATTTATAGAATTTACAAATGAATTATAAATTTACATGGGTGTATTGAATTATGAGAATTAAAAATTTTTATGAACTTAAAAAGTGAAGGAGTATTCAATAATAACTTTTAAAAGCTTTATAAAAATTAAGAGGTATTTAATAATGACTTTTAAATTTTTTAAAAAATTCTATAGAAATCAGGAGTATTCAATTAAAACTTTTATAAAATCTATAAAAGTTAAATGATATTTCAAAGTCATTGACTTTTATAAATAATATATTTTTGTATACTTTTATTGACTTTTTATGTATAGTATGAATAAAAATCTTCATAATTCTCTTTCACTTTCTCTCAAGATTTCAACCTACTTTCTTTTGAAGCCACATACAAAAAATAAAATAAAATATTTCACAACTTTCAAAAAAGAAAAAACTAACACACAACATATAAACCTATAATTGATAGGAATATGTTAACGGGTGAGTGTTTAAACACAATTAATTATTAATTAAATTAACTTTTACAAATAGTTTATATAAACATAATTTTTAAAAAGTTTAAAATATTCTCATTTTTTTCTTCTTTTAAATAGAATATGTAATTTATATACATAAAAAATTATATAAAATTTTCATATAAATTTTAAATTAATTATTTAATTGACTAATCATATGCACTGTGATTGTTTTTTGGATCATTATTAATGTGACTTTATTTTTTTATATTTGTAATAAAATATTTGTTTCATTGCAAATCTCACATTTTAATTTTTGTTATTTGAGTTTTTTAATGTCAATAATATTTTATATAACATTAAGAAGTTAAAATAACCTAAAAATAATAATAATTATAATGTAATATATAAGCACATATTCAGAGAATGCAATCAAGTAGTAAATTTTCTAATATCTATGGCTTTAAGTCATGCTCGAGAGGTGAATATTTGGAATGATCATTATAATGTGATTTTTTATATTTTGTAAAATGACAAAATAAGTGTGAGCTGACCAATGAAATTTTCTTATGCAGATGGGAGTTATGGCAGTTGAGTGTTCTTATATTTTTCTGGATATTCTCATTCCTTTGTAGATATTAGAAATCAATGAAAATCTATTAATATCTATAAATGTCTATCAATTTCTATGAAAGTTTTTTAAAATAAAGTATTTAAAAGTCATTCATAACTTTATAAACTGCACATAAGTTATTAAAAATTACGAACTCTGTAAAAGTCATTCATTTAAAAAAAAAATCTATAAAAAATTTAATTGAGTACACTCTTTTTAATTGGAGTAAAAACTTATAAAATTGTATAACTTTTTTTTTTAGCATTAGGGAGGAGAATTAAATCTGGATGTATTGCTAAGGCCATATACATATATGTACTTACCATTAAGCTTACTGCGCATAAAATTATGTAACCTTAAACTAATAAAAATACAAGTCAACCATACTTGACATTTCAAATGTGAGAATTTCAAATATGAGAATTCATTTACACCTAATATATTTTTATGAAATTCGTTTGCAAATCGAATGAATTCTACTATGTAAATCAAATTTCAAAACTAAGCTATTGAAACAAAATGTATCAGCAAAGTAAACAACACTAACAATTTATACATTCATGGAAAAAGCTATGTAATCAAGTAGTGAGAATTGAAGGAAGCAAATCAGATTTAGACCCAAAAATAGGAGCCTTTGTATCTGGGAATAATTCAGTTCCTGGAAGCTCTATAATCTCTCCGTTACTAGTAACTCCAATGGGATAAGTAAGCAAATGGCCTGGCAAGTCATGTTCTAAATTCTCAGAGGTGTAGAGGTCCCAATACTTGCTAGCAATGTGGCTAACCTTTTGTATACATTCCAAGGTCTCAGGGTGGTAAAAAGAGTCATCAAGCAAGCCTAGATGCTCATACCACAATGACATTCTTAAGCCATGAATTTGACCCCTGGCTGGCTCATTGGTGGCTATGTGCTTTGGTTGGTAGCCTCCCATTGCTATTTCTGTGTCCCTTGCACCATCCATTGATCTTTGATTGATGTTTGCAGATCCAATGATTATGTATTCATCATCCACTATACAAGGTAAAACATTGTCAAATTTAGTAAGTCATAGTGAATAAAAAAATTTGATGATTCGAAGAAAACTGTAGAGATAATGATCGAGTAACTGTTTCATTGTGACATAATTTAGGGATTGAATAAAAGTGATAAATGGATTGAATTGAGAGATTTTGAGTAAGATCTCTTTTCTTTGGATTATAGAAGAGTTCAGGTTACCTATTGGATTGAGTTGCATAAAGTATTTAGAGTTAAATTGCAAGTTTTGAGTCGAAAACAAGTCATATGTGATGTGCATTTTTTTCTCATAAAAAAAATTATTTAAATCCAATCAAATTCAAGTAATCATATTGGCAGTTTCAAAAAAAAAAGTAATCATATTGGCCCTTTATGGATTATTTAAAATTTGATGTAGATTCACATTCATTTCAGATCATCTCATACTCGATTTGCAGATTGAGTCAAAATTTATCACATGTAGGTTCAACCCCATTGAGGAGACTAAAAACAAAATGGAAATGCTAATTAATGAAACTAATTAATGAAGTTGTAAATGACTTAATGACTTAAATATAAAACTTTAATCACATACCTATCATCATCTTGGCATGAACATAGATCATGAACCTTCTAGCTTCCTGAGCTCTACTATAATCTGAATTATGTTCAGGTTTCTCAGAAGGTTGATATTCACCAGTCTTCTTCATCTCTCGATTACCAAGGCAAAAGAATGACAAATAATCTTTTGGATTTGTGTCAAGCCCCTTCGCATGGAGAGCTTCAGCTATATCACTATACATCATCTCCATTGTCCTGTTTTGCCAATTCAATATTGCTTGAACAGAAGCACTTTCTGGGATACCCTCAGGCCACATTGGGATAACAATATACACAGCAAATCTTTCTCCAGCTTCAATCTTACTTACAATCTTTAATGACAATTCTTTAGGGATAAGATTTAAAGCACCAACTTCTTCAATCTTTATGTCATTTGATTTCCTCCAACTAAATGAACTTCCAAGAAAGTACTGATTTTCTATATAAATGAAATTCTTTGCACGCCTAATAGCGTTTATATAAGCATCTTGAATGCTTCTTTCAACTATATTATCTTTCCAACTAACAAGACCAACTCTTGCAGCAGCTTCAGGATTTTCAGGAAATCCAAAAGCAGCTCCACCATCAATAGACCTGAACAACTGAACATTCCATGTTTCTTCATCTTCAGGAAACATATCAGGAAATGGGGGCCTAATAATGTCATCAATTTCTCTAACCTGAAGAAGCAAGTCCTTCTTCTCTTTCCCACCTTGTTTTCTCCATCGTTGCTCAAAATTCATCAATACATCCCAAGCAATAGCTCCTTCTAACTTGCAATGACTGTCATGCCAAGGCTCTCTTGGACCTCCTTTAGCAATCGATGCGTGGGCGAAATTAGGCTGATGAAAATCATTCTTATGTTCTGAATCAAGAGACCTGAAAATGGAATGGAATTGAGTGTCATATCTCCCATCACAAAGGTCAATTCCGCCAATAAAACTCACAATTGTTCTCTTTTCTACTCCTCCATTTGACATTATTTCACTATCCACCACTAAAGTCTTCTGATGATGAGTAAATACTGTAGAAATTTCTATATCATGTATAATGTTTCTCCAATTCTCAGGATTTCTTGGGCATAAAATGCAGTTGACTTTGGTATTTTGAAAGTAACTTCTAGTATCTTCATCATGTGTAGCCATTACTCCATCTTTCTTTAGTAACTTAACAGAAGTTTTGTCATCCCAAACCAACATTAACACTCTAACACCTTCATCAGCCTTTTTCTTTAACAAGTCTCCAAGAATCATGTCATCTCCTTGTTTTCGCCTTTTCGAGTCCCTAACTAATCTAATTTTAGTATATACAGACCATCCTGTAATGTAAATCAAATGTTTTGCATTATAAATCGCATCAAAAACATCTTCCCAGCATCGATTAGGCTCGTAGAACTTCCCCCCAGAAAGAGGGATTTTGGGGTCAAATTTATCAGAAACATGAGAATCTTGATAGAGGGCAACTCTGCAACCATTTCTTTGAGGAAAAAATGTGTGAGAAACACCAAGAGATTTAGGACTTGTAATTCCTTTAGACCAATTACTTGCTTTAACGGCATCAAAAAATTGTAGTTTGACATGAATCTTTGAACCTCTATATAGAGGTTTATTGTTCTTATTCAAGATTCTAAGCCAAGTATTTACTGTTTGTCCATTTAAGAGTTGAATAGCAGGCATATAAGCTGTGCCAAGCACTTGTGCTCCAATGAGATCTTTTACTTTGATAGAGAATATAACATTAGAAGCCATATGAGCACAATAAATGTGAAAAGATTCATGCCATTGTGGATATTCTAAATTTCTAGTTCGACCAATTCTAGCTTCTTCTAAATCAATTGTAGCATATATTTTTGAAATGCTTTTTCCACATACAATAGTCTCTTCAACCTTTTCTAGCATCTGCAAGAACAATAATTTTATTTAATCACACACTTAATTTTAATTATTTATAGCTTGTATAACTTGAATTAGTTTTTAGTATTACGAAATTAAAAATCATTTGGTTCACATCTAGGAAATTAAACCACAAGCCACATTGTGGCTTAGGGGGACTAAATAAAAAATTTATACTACTAAAAATTTTAATTTGTCCCCTTAAAAAAAAAAATTTGACACTCTTTTTCTTATT
Source organism: Vernicia montana (assembly GCA_949750685.1). Lineage (NCBI taxonomy): Eukaryota > Viridiplantae > Streptophyta > Magnoliopsida > Malpighiales > Euphorbiaceae > Vernicia > Vernicia montana. The sequence continues at coordinate 2,731 of CATKHJ010402426.1, read as the reverse complement.
TTTACAAAATAAATAAATAAATAAAAGATAAATTGAGAACTAAAAAATATCTTTTCATCTATAAGGATTAAAAATATCAAATTAATAGATATAAAATAGTAATGAAATAATATAATTTTAGTTAACTTAACATTATTGTTTGAATAAAATAAATAATTCAATTATTTCCTTAGTTGTATTTTCTATATAAAAAAAAAATATCAAGTGTTTAAATGTGGATTTAATTATTTTGATTTTGGAATCCCACGTATAGGTGTGTATTATATGGATTAATATAATTTGTTAAAATCATCTTGTTTTTAACAAAAAGTAATTATAATTTTATTTATTTTCTATTAAAAATAAAATAAAGTATTTAGTGGATTTTTGTGTGGATGAATACTCTAGTGAGAATAATTTTACCCTTTAATTGAAAATACTATCTTTATCCCTGGATACGACACTATACGACACATGATATATCAATCTCAATCAATTTCTAAAAACATAAGATACGAAACATTAGAGAAATATTACATAAAAATATATATACATATAATACATATTTTATATATAAAAAAAAACATAAGAATTTCAATATAAATTATACTACAAATATTAACTTTAATAATCTATATTGCTGTAGGTGTAGAAAAAGAAGAATAAAATATATTGTTGCAGCGTAGAGATAGAAAATGAATAAAAATATATTATGTTTCATTTTCCTATTTGGCTATTCCTATTAATTTTTTCCTAATTAGGATTGATTATTTTATTAATTAAAACATTATATTAAAAAATTTATAATAAAATTCAAGTTTCCAAGAAGTGGCTTACAAGTTTCCTTCATTTTCAAAATTTTAAAAAATAAAAAAATAATGGAAATCTTTTTGTAAGTTTTTAAGAAGTTTAGTTACCGAAAGTTTCCAAAATGTTTCGGTACCTAAAACATGTCGGACACGGAAACCTCTGACCGTTTAACCTAAGGTTCATATATGCATGTGTTGTAATATTATATCAAAAATGAAAATTCACTTAGAAATGAAAATATTTTAAGAAATTTATTATTCCTTAAGTATTTAATTAAGGGATCATGCACTTTCCAAACTGCATGAAATTAAAGATAAAAATTTACACCTATGAGGATTTGAATTTATCTATTACTTTAGCAAGAAACAACTATATATCTTAACATGACAAACTTATTCAATAATAAGATGTTAAACATATAATATGAAAATTCTGGGTTTGAAGCCCTCCATTCTATAAGAAAAAAAAAAAAAAAAAAAAAAAAAAAAACCATATTTATACCTTGCAAAAAAAGTTGCAGCAACCAGGACCAGAAAGCCTATCAATCTGAAAGATGGTGACATGGAGAATTCCATGAAGAAGAACAGGAGCCATATCCTTAATTTTATTCAAATTTATAGCAAAATCTAATGATCATCAACCAGGAGGGCCTTTAACAAATATGATCACCATGTCCATATTTATATATATATTGCTGGGAGACCAAGACTAAGAAAAGCTGAGAGAGAGAGAAGAATGATGGTTGTGGATTGGTTGCAATTGTTTTTCTTGGAAAAAATGAATGTATAAATTAATTTGGTAGAATGGAAGTTGAAGGAATTTAAAATTAATTAGTGAAGAATTAGCAAATGCTTTAGCAGGTAAGTGAGGAATGACGCTAATTAACTAAACCATCATTTTTATTTAATTCTGCTGATGTTGGCAACCATATAAGAAATATATTCCAATGTGGATTTCTGCTAGGGATATAGAATTCTTGAATAATTTTTTATTTTCAGTTTTGGCCTAGCGTAGGGAAGACAGCGGGGCAGATTTCTCATTATCCGTACCTACTCCGCTAATATTTATTTATATTCGTCCCACTACGAAATTTGACAAGACGGATTATAAAATGGGGCAGATATTCGCGGATTTACCCGTTTTATTTTTTTTTCTTTAAAAAAATTATTTAATATTAATTTTTTTATATACATATATTCACTTATATCTTTTTTCTACATATTTATACAATATAATTTATCTTTTACATAAAAAAAAAAAGTTATAAATTAAAAATGATATATATATATATATATATATATATATATATATATATATATATATTTGAAAAATAAAAAAATATATGTTATATATATAATCGGGATGAGTTATAGCATTACCCGCCCCGTCTCAAACCCGATTAAGGTTTTAAATTTAAAATTCATTCCGCCCCATTTAATAAATGAGACGGATATTACCTACTTCATTAAGAGCGGGGCAAGATGGATACCCGACGGGTCAAATTAAATTACCATCCCTAGCCTAGCGTACTAAAAAATTCATTTTGTTTTTTGTTCAAATTAAGTCAAATTTAGGGATGACAATGGGGTGGGGTGGGGCGGGGGCGGGGGCGGGGGTACCATCCCCACCTTAGCGGAGAATCTCCATCCCCATCCCCGCCTTACAAACGGGGACAATTTAGTCTCCATCCTCGTTCCCGCAGGGATCCCCATCCTCGCGGGGATTTCCGTTCCCCAATTGAATTTTTTTTTTGTCTTATTTTAATTCAATTTTTGATACTTTTAAATAGTAAAATTTAATGTATAAAAATTTAAAAATTAGACTTTATTTATATTTAAATTCACAATATATATATATAATTGGAGATATTTTGATTATTAGTATTACTTATATATTTTATTAATTTTTTTATACATTACTTATATATATTTACTTATTAATA